>ML780484.1:667134-689197 GCA_009831015.1 Picea engelmannii
ACCCTGCATGGGTTTCCTTGGGAAATATCTGTCTCTGTGTTTCTCATATATGTGAATGATGCTGAAAGTGCCATTGTTTATTTCCCTGCATTATTGTGATTATCATTCAGTGTCTCTACAAAGAGTTTAAAAGAACCATAATTTCTTAAGCATGGAAACAACTGATTCACCCCCCCCCTCTCAGTTGTCTAACACTTAGACCAAGATAAGAGATCCCCCATGGCTCTCAAACTTGATAGCATCTCACATGCTCGACTCCAACTTATTATCACACCATCAATATTTGTAAATGTTTTTTAGTGATCCAACATCAATTGCAGTTCCTTGGATCTGATTGGTTCTATCGAACCATTTTTAGATCCACCAATTTGAAATTCACTTTTAACATCTCACTTCATCTCTTGGGATCCTTTTTTGTTCAGTAGGTCTCCTATGTTTGTTTCTCCCCCCCCAAGCAAACATCAATTACTATGTATCCACATCATATGAAATCTTCACTATGCTTCTATGTTGGGCCTTGGCCCTCCCAAGCTTGTTTATAGGACTATTGATGTTATTGTACCATGATATAGAGCCACTTCACCATGATCCCATGATGTATTCTTTTGTGACACCATTTTGTCTCATTGGTCTGGCCCATTCTTTGAGATGATCCATAATTGTATCATTGTTTCAGGATATCTCAATGAGTATGGGTATGCCCACTTTGTCCCTATTGAGATCTTGTATACACCTCATCCCTTTGGTTTGTTGTTGGTAGGTAGTTCTCCTTCACCTTTCCACATGTAGTCCTCCTTCTTTGGACACTCTACTCTCTCCTTGGTTCTTTCCTCTACTTGGTTAAAGAAATCATGATGCACTTTAGTCATATGATTTGCTCCTAACCTCGTACACTATGGAGAAATATATTATAACCCTAACATTGATCACCTATACATTTTGAGTAATTTTACCTGAATATATCACTTTTGCATGCTTAACCCTCATTCTTTGCTCCATTCCATCACCTCATGACCTCAATCTTGCTTAAATCAACCAAGTCAACTCCTAAGTTTGATCAAAAGTGGCCAATGTATATAATGGCCAAACAAAATTGTACGCACAGTGTAGAAAAGAGCCCAAAAAGTATTTGCCTCAAAAAAAACAATTTCTTAACTGTTTTCCATCCCAATCAATGCATCTATGCCTTCTAAATGACATATTAATTATGTGTGGACCTCATCAAACCCTAATTATTATTATTAAATATTGATCTAATCATCTTTAACCACTACATAGAAGACTATGTCAAGAGGGTTCTCAACTATACACCTATAGATAAAGCTATTGAAGTCACCCATTTTCATCATTCAAGCCAAGTAATATTATGCTACTAGAATACCACCAAAGTCTTGAGAGCTCTATTCTCTTGCCTCATTTTTCTAGTTTCTTACCTTCCCTTCACACCAAGAAAACAATGAATCCATATCAAGGAGGGGCTTTGGAGCCCATTGTCTTCATAAAACCACTCTACCAAGTGTTATATGTACTTTTCTCTCTCTATTGGATTAACATAATATTTATTCTTTTATCTATTTATTCATGATGAATGTATTTTCTTTACATAGTTTTTTTTTTCTACAAAAAAATTCACTTTATATTCATATTGTAAATATAAACTATTCATTACAAGGAATCATCAACCGAGAGGGACCTAATACAACCAATAAGGGTGAAGCAAGTCTTGCAAATACTTTCATCCAGCAAGTCAGAAGACAAAACCAAAAAACCCAGCCTAGCTTGGTTATCCAATCCAAGACTACCAATAGGCCCAGGTGGCTCCCCACTTCGCCTAATAGTCCACCAAACAGGCTCCCCAAAAAAAATGATATAACATAGATTAGAAAAGTTCTAAGAACATATGAGGACCTTCGTGGTCCCCAATACATTGATAGTACCCAATTTTCCTAGGAGGCTGAAGAAGCGCTTGCTTAGATAGTGTATTTGTTGTTGTATTGTATTCATGGTACACATGTTGAAAGGAAATAGAGTGAAAATGCCTTATAAGCTCAAGAATTATGTCCTTCCAACATTCCAAATTAAAAACCTGAAGGTGTCCCTTGCCTCGAATCCAGTCGATGATAATCTTAGAGTTGCCTTGTACAAAAATCTCTGATATATCCAACCGGACAACAAGTGTGAGGAGAGCCCATGCTCCTAGTAACTCAGCTCTGGTGTTTGTCCCCGGACCACAATTAAAATACCATTTAAATATTTTGTATTCGGTGATCCTGATAATCCCTCTTGCTCCACTATTCATCCCTGATGACATTGTCACCCCATCGAACCAACCAGAGGTGTCCCTTGCCATAGGACCCATAATCAACCTCCTCGACTTCTTTGATTTTGTAGGTTTTTTATAGTTTCCCAATACAGATAAAGACAGGTAGGCCACCTTATGGATAAATGGAGATCCTTTCTCAAACAAAGAATGATTCCTTTCTAACCAGATATTCCAACATATGTAGGCTGGAAGGGAGGGGGAGCTTGTATTGAGGAGTTTCCATTTTTTAAAACAATCTAAAATGGAGAATCCAGTCCACCGACCTGGGAGATTTAAGGAATGAAGTACTCTTTTCCAAACAACCCTCATGAATAAACATTCAACAAATAAATGAAAGTTAGATTTTGAGTCTTTCTTGCAGAAGGAGCAGTAGCTCGGGCCTTCAAATCCTCTTCACTGCAAGTTATCCCACAAGAGTAATTTGTTTTCCACTAACAACCAAATAAAAAGTTTTAGTTTTAATGGGCAGCCCCAGGTCTAGAGTAATTTTCTCCACCCACCGATCAGAAAGGCATGTTTCTTTTTTTCAATGTCCTTATAGACATTTTTTACTGTGATTCTACCCAAGCAATCACCTCCTAACCATTTCAATTCATTCGACCTTTGTAAAAGTTGTATTCCATTGCTAATGAGTGCATTTTGGTAACCCTGGCATTCAGTTGCAAGTGCCCTCCTAAATCCAAATCAGTACTTGTGATCCAATTGAGACCAATCAGACCCTGTCGTGGCAATCTTTGGGCCTGAAATAAAAAATATATACCACATTGATTAAGAATATCAATCAAGTCATCTAATAAAAAAAGACAAAACTCACATCCCAAGGATCTGATCTTTCCCAATGACTATCGAGGAACCCAAGCCCGGGTACCAAGTAAGACTATGCAATAAGATGTGCAATGATTTATGAAGATATTTCCAAGTCTGGGAACCCAAGGTTCCATTGACCGGGACTTACCTGAGCCAACGCTCAACAAAGATAGAGGGAAGATATTTTTTTTTAATAACTCGATGCCAAAGACTGTCCACCATCAAAGCCTGCCAAAGATTGTTCGCTGCCATGGCGCGACTGAAACTAAATAAGTTTCTCAACCCCCACCCCCCGTATCTCTTAGGACGGGCTATGTGTTTCCAGCTACACATATGGAAACCCCTTTTTTTTTCTTCCCATTCCAAAGAAAATTGAATACAATCTGACGAATTATGTGGAGGACCGATGCTGGAATATTTGCAAAAGACAACTAATAGACCAGTTGGCTTTCTAAGACCGCCTTATCTAGAACAAGTTTACCACACATAGCCAACCAATTATTGCACCAATGATTGATTCTATATTCATATTTCATTAACATCCAGTTCCAATCCTCTGCTCTAAACCTTTCAGCTTTCAAAATATAACCAAGATATTTAAACCCATTAGCAAGATTATTAATAGAATAATTGAAAACTATTTTTATGGAATCCAAGATTGGTTGTTGCACTCCAAACTGATAGAAGGAAGATTTCTGAGGGTTGATCGGTAATCTAGTAGCAATGCAGAAAGTAGCCAAGAGTTTTTTAATCTCCAACCACTCAGAGATAGAGGCTTTGGTCATAATGAGGATATCATCAACAAAAAGTAGGTGAAGAATCCGAATGAGCCTATAAACTTTGATACCCAACACAGATCCTTCACCTTGAATGTTTTTAATAGCTAAGCTCAGGAATTCCATAACTAAATTAAAAAAAAAAAGGTGATAGCGGGCATCCTTGTCTTAGGCCCCTGCCGCTATTGGAAAAGTCAATTGGTTCACCATTTATGAGAATTGCATAAGTAGTTGTAGTAATGCATCCCATAATCCACTTGGTTGTTTGTAGACCGAATCCACTTTGAAGAAGAACTAATCTGAGGTAATCCCATCTTATGCAGTCATAAGCTTTCTTTAGGTAGATCTTAAGTATTATAGCTTGTAACTTTTTCTTCTCACTGATGTTATGTATACACTCATGTGTAGTTCCTATTGCATCAATGATTTTCCTACCTTTTAAAAATCCAAACTGTTCCTTTGAGATAATGCACGCCAAGATAGGACTGATGCGATTAGAAATAATTTTAGTATTAATCTTATAGTAAATATTGCAAAGTGCAATCAGCCGAAAGTCACCAAAGGAGGCTGCCCCATTAACCTTGGGAATAATTTCTATAAAAGTCGAGTTGATAGATCTATTCACCATGCCAACTAATCAGGATTCTTCAACAGCCTCCACTAAGTCTCCAACAAGAAAATCAAAAAAGTGCAAGTAGAACTCCATTGTCCATCCATCTGGACCAGGACTCTTGTCCTTGGTGAAACCCCTTAGAACCTCCAAAAAATTTTCCTTCGTGCACAGGTTTTCCAACTATTGTACCTCCTCCTCTGTGGTCAATCTTGGATAAAGGCGAACTGAAGCTATCTGATCCACAATCAAATTATTCAATTCTTTATAAAAAGTGTTAAAGTGTCTCAAGGCTTCTTTCTTTATAGCCTCCTACCCTGTATGAAAATGTGCAGTCTCGTCCTTAACTTCCCAAAGATGTTTTTTATTCCTCCTGAAAATTGCAAACCAATGGAAGTAGTTGGTGTTCTTGTCCCCCGATAGAATCCAAGTTTCCCTACTCTTTTGTCGCCATAGTTCCTCCTCGGCCTGCAAAAATATTTCCCTTTTTGACTCAAGTGCTAACAATCAAGGATGAAGTTCTGTAAGTGAATGATTCTCAAGACTCGCATTTGTGAGTGAGCCAATCTCTTCCTCAATCTTATCAAGTAACTACGGATCACTTTTATTTTTAACAACAATCCACTTCTTAACTCTGACTTTTAATCTACAGAGTTTCTCATCCATTCTTAACTGTGCCCCTTCTCCAAATGTATTCTGTCGAGAGCTCCACTCTTCTCTAACAATTTTATTGAATTTATAATCCTTCAACAATAACGAGTTAAATTTAAAAGGAAAAGAAACTGGCTTGATGCCATAGTCCAACTGAAAAAGCGTCGGGGCATGATCTGAAAAATAAGGGAGCTCCACCCAAGATCTAAAGTAGAAAGATTCATTTAGTAAAGATGCAGATGCATAAACTCTGTCCAATATTTTTTGAATGCCCTCTATCCCAAGTCTAACGTTGCACCAAGTTGGCACAACTTTAGAGGGTTTAACATCCTCTAAGCGGTGAGTGGTAAAAAGATCTCTAAAAAAGTCGTTTGTGAGTCAAGTAAGGCATTCTCCCCCCAAATTTTGTCAACACTAGTGGAGAAGTTTAAATTACCCACAAGTATAAGGTTATTCTGGTCCAATAATCTCTTTGCTTCCAGAAGCTCCCAAAAATTTTTGTGCCTAGAGCACAGTCCATACACATTAATCAAACTTATCCTTCTTTTATTTGGTAAATGAACACCTGTTAGTAAAATTCCACCTGCACACAAAAATAGTAAGAGATCAAGAGTGTTCGGATTCCACACCACCAGAAGTCCTCTCGACTTCCCCACCGATCTCACAACACTAAACATCCAGGAAGGACATAAAGGGAGCAAAAATTTCCTAGCCTTTTCTTCATCAACAAGAGTCTCCTGTAGAAAAATTACATCTGGTTTAATGGTGGAAAGTAATCTGCGCATGGAGGGAAGCTTTAGGGGACCTCCCACCCCTCTGATATTCAAGGTGAGGAGGATCATGATTTAGCCCTATCCAGGTATTTCATGTCTCTAAGCACCCCCGAATCTTGAGAATATGTAAAAGGTTGTTCAATAGTCAAAAGGAGTTGGTCTTGTTTCTTACGAGCACTCCTAGTTTTGATAGGTGATAATTCAGATCCCAAACCCCTTGACCATGATAGATTCTTTCCCTGGGCCTCCCTCCCAGAGTTTTGTTCACCCCTTATGTCACAATCTATATTTTCAAAAAGTTCTGACCCCCAAAAGTTCTGTAATGGTATGGGGCTATTCGTCTCCCGCAGGGATAGAATGAGGGTATCAACCACCAAATCCAAAAGCGGTTCCATAATGGGGAAAGAAACAAGGGGTATCGAAGTCAAAGACGTCTCTGAAGCCGAGAGAGGAGAAGACGTAGTGGAATGTGTAAGGTTAGCCGAAGTGGAAGGGAGCGAAGAAGTGGAACAGAGAGTTCAGTGGCAGTGGTCATTTGGGAAGTGCGGGTCCTGACTCCATCAGGAAAAGGAGGCACTTTATCCACTGCAGTCCCCAAATTCTCCATAAAAAAATTTGAATCTCTGTGTATCTTACCAGAATTCACCAAAAATTCTCGTTCCCACAATGAAAGCTTAGAAAAAAGGTTTGGAACGTAGTATTTTAGCTTACCTAACAGTGAGTCGCCTTCCTGTAGATCATCTGAGCTTAAGTCCTCAAATATGCCCATCGCTCCCAACCCCTCCTTCTCTTCCTCAATATAAGGTAAATCTTTTGAGCCAATATCCAAATGTTCCTCCACATCGAAAATCCCACTCCTGACTTGGCAATCCTTTCTTAGGTGTCCCTTTCGTCTACAAGAAGTGCAGTGGAAGGGAAGACCAAGATAGTCTAGACGTTGCACCATCACAAGTCCTCACCATTCTAGTTTGATAGTATCCATCAAGCCTGCATGCAAATCCACTCCAACTAAAATCCATGAAATACGCTTATCCGACGAGAGGAGACAAGCCTCGTCAATCTTCAGGAAGCAGCCCAACAGGTTTCTTATGGCCATCAGAGCCGCTATGTTCCAAAGGTTTAAAGGAAATCCTGGTAAAAGAACCCAGACATGCCTATGACTGAAATAATCAGTTGATGGGTCGAACCCAGTTCACCATCTTTTCAGCATTAGACTACCCCCTTTGTAATCCCAAAATCTAGTGAGGATAATATTCACATCCTCAGGAATCTTGAATAACAGACCGAACCAGCCGCAAGGAAGAGTCAGGTAAGTCGGCACATATCCTATGATAGGATTCCAAACCTCCTTCATCCAATCAGTAAATGGTAGGCTACATTTAGACTTATACGCAAATCTACCCACTAAAGCACAGAGTGAGAGATGGCAGGTCTCTTTAAGACCCACATCCATACCTATGACAAGGCGACAACGTGCCTTCTTGAGCTTCCAAGCTCTAGTGGTGTTCCTATGGAGGGAGGCCCTAAAACTCTCAGGCCCTCACAAATATTTCTCCATAAAATGTTTAGTCTAAGACCTACTATTCAATCTATTGTCAATGTTAATTGGCTTCGGAAGACCAGTGACAAATCTTGCATCGCCTAGCAAACGGTGAAGTTTCACATTCAACCCAACGTCTACCTAATTCAAAACCTCCTCAAGTCTATGTCTGACTAACCCGGAATGAGTGTCTTTTGTGCATCCCTATGGAGTTAACTCGGGAAGCGTTTTTACCGAGGGTAATAAAGGGTGTAATGACTGCCTCTCTTCGGTCTTAGTTTTACACAGTTCATCCATAGAGTTTAAGAGACCCTCCTAGTCCCAAACTTCCTCATCTGAAGCGCCCATCAAAGTGTTGATCTAATGATCCATACCTAGGAGTATGCCACCTTATCTAAAAGTCAGTCTGTTCCGAAAAGACTGTCAAGTCACTTACCATGGGTCCTTGCCTCCAGATCTTAGCAAGATTGATGATTATTAATGCTAAAATAAATAAGGTCATCATACCACTCAGATAAACATGTAGAAGATGCTAGATACAAAAAAAACCTGGACCCCCCAGGTAGATTGTCTAGGAAAAACCCGAGTACCCCAAGTAGGTTTAGTCAAAAGTATCCAAAAAATGAAAAACCAGTTACTAAATGTGGCAGTCGGCCATAGAAGCTGCCCACCAAGTTCAAAATGCTACTAAAAATAGTTTCTCGCTCCATCTCTCCTCTGTCCCAATATCTTTACATAGTTAGTCAAACCACTCTACCAAGTGTTATATGTACTTTTCTCTCTACTACATTAACGTAATATTTATTCTTTTATCTATTTATTCATGATGAATGTATTTTCTTTACATAGTTAGTCATTATACTTCACACAAGCTAGGGTTTTTAGTTCTAGCTTTATTCACTATAAATTTTGTGTTTGGTTAGTTAGTCATTGTACTTCACATGAGCTAGGGTTTTTGGTTCTAGCTTTGTTCACTATATTTTTTCTGTTTGGTGTGTCCTGTGATATTTTTTTTTAACTATGATAATAAAGTAAAAATTCGGTGTGTCCTGTGATTTTTTTTTTAACTATGATAATAAAGTAAAAATTCAATGGTATTTTGATGTTTAACCTTCTTATTTAAGATGGAAGAAACATGAATATATTACTCTTTCCAGAAAAAACAAAGTTCGGTTACCACGGATCTAACTAGAGTAATGTGTAATTTTGTGATAGCAGATTAAAGATACTTCTAACCAGATAATTATGTCATAACCAAAAATATAAATCACAAAATACGCCATTGACTGGGATCAAACCCGGGTCACTCGCGTAACAGACGGAAATACTTACCACTATACTACAACGACAATTGATATTATTATTTTTCTCTGAAAATATATTTAAAGCTATTATTAATCAAGAAAGAAAATACATTGAAATATGCTAGTGGAGAGCAGCACAAAACAAAATTCGAAAATGGAACATAAATACCATTATTAAAGAGAATTATGTCATGACCAAAAATGAAAACTACGAAATCTTCGTTGTCGGGGGTCGAACCCTGGTCGATACAACCTAGCAGGTTGGAATAGTCACTACCATGCTACAATAACATATTATAACTCCACTTGCCAATAGGTTAAAATTGGCTAGTGGAGGGCGGCACAAAAAGCAATCCAAACATGGAAAATAATTGCCAGTATTGCACCAGGGTCTGGGTCTGTAACATGGCAGGGTAAATTTATACATGTAATGCATTATTAGTCCCTGTTATAGGCATAGAGGGACTATATCGATCGATAATTCATTGACTACATATTACTTTTTCCTTTGACCACAAATATTTGCATAATATGTATTGTTGGAGCTAGGGAACTAAAAACACAGAATTTTATATAATAAAAAGTACCATATATGTATTGATCTGATTGGATAAGAGATTGGAGGTCTTATTACCGGCTTCGTTATTCCCAATGTTTTATATGGTAACATATCCAAAAAAATTTTATCATATACAGTCTTTTTGAATCATATATTTTTCCTATGTATTGCTTGAAGGTGGATTAATTTTAACATTAGTTCGAATGTTTGTCTTAGCATTTTCTGCTAGGTGAATATATCCGTAAGTTTTTATTGGTACTAATCATATTGAAATGTTTAGATATCCAAGATTTGTAGTGATCAATAATTCCAAAGTTTATAATGTCCTTGCCACATGTATTTGTATTGAAATGTATTGACACTTTTTTTGAGGTGCTTGAATAGTCCTGACAGCTTAAATGTTTACATGACGCAAGGTCCTCCAATAGGCCTGACAGCTTAAAGGTTTGCATACCACAAGGTCCTTACACAACCTGGCAGCCTTAAATGTTTATCTAAATATGTTTCTCAGAGTACATTTTTCCTCGAAATTTTCCATACAATGTTGTAGTAATTTTGCACAATATTGTTGTCCACCGCCAGTTGAATAGGCATGCTATGTTTCATCCTTCTTCTAGATTTTCAATAAAATTTCGTCATCATTGAAGCTACATACATTGTTTACTGGTTCGGTGAGTGCTTCTTCTTCGTTGGTTCGTCGATTGCTGCTTGTTGTTGTTTGGTTCACCATTCGACCTGGGCTTCTGCCTTTCATCGTTTCGGAGTAAGTTTCCATGCCATAGTTTCATTTTTTGTTGCTTGTTTGTTGTTCAATTTTTGCAGTTTGGAAGTAAGAATGTTTTCTTATTTCTACTGGCATACTTGTCGTATGTTTCCTGTAACGACCCTTGATTATTAAGAATAATTAATTTAATAATATAATCCTAAAAGATTAGCTAAACTATATTTATGTCTTAAAATAACATTTCTAATTGATTATTATTAAAATAGTTGTTCATGATGGTTAATGATTAATTTAATTATTAATTAATTMATTAATTAATAAAGTATTAAATAAAAGGTGGATAATAAAATATAATATTTAAATTAAGTTATGTATCCCACAAGGGATAACATATTAAATACATGTGGATGAAATAATAAAGGAGGGATAAGGGTATTAACGGCGGGAGGATAAGGGTTAATAAAGGAGTTAGGTAGGGAGTTAATGGGGGGAGGAGTGTCGGTGAAGGAGGGATAAGGAAGGAAAGGAGTTGGAGGGAAGGGGATTCTACAGGGGAGTTGGCCATGGATTTTGGAGAGCTCTGAGTATTGCAGAGGGAGGAATTTTGTGAGTGGCATTGACACAGTGGACCGGAGTTGCTGGGGGTTTTGGGCACAGAGGGCTAGGATATCCGTTGATATCCTAGGGATAGGAGCTAACTAGTCGGCAGGGAGGTCGGTTTTGGGTAGTGTTATAAAGGAGCGGGAAGGAAGCAAGCGGCGAGCAAATAGCAGCATCAGGTTCAGGTAAGAATTATGCATTGTTTTGAATTAATTTGTTATTAAATCTTATTATATTGACGAAATTGCATATGAATGAGTTAAATTAGTAAAAATTCTTGAATGTTACGAAAGTTACTGTTATTTCATTACTGTGTTATGAAATTAGTTAGTTTATCAAAATAAATTGATGTAAAAATGTAAATCCAGCCATTACATTTGGTATCAGAGCTGCAGTTGAAACACTGGAGCCTTAAGGGCCACGTTCCCAGCTCAAATTCCCTCCTGCCTAACCTGCAAACCAAACCAAATGCATTATTAAATGATTATATAAACAAATCTAATTATATATATATATATATATATATATATATAAATGAAATAAGAATTGATCATCAATATATATATCATCAATATTGATCATAAATCTAAATATATATATAAATGAAATAAACAAATCTAAATATGATGATCAATATTGAAATTCCAGTTATTCAACAAATCATCTAATATATATATATATGTGTGTGTGTGTGTGTGTGTGTGTGTGTGTGTGTGTGTGTTTACGCAAGTTATTCAATATATATGTATAAATGCAAGTTATATAAACAAATTCCAGTTATATAAACATTGCACTGTCTCCTTGTTCATGTTTGAAGATGGCAAAAGAGGCAATCCTCCAACGCTTTTGGTTTTGTATATATAGCTTTTATAAAAGTAATACGAACTGTTTTCTTTCAAAAAAAAATAGTAGAAATGTTATTCGCTTAGACTAACTTATTACTTATTTCTACTTATTTCTAGAAATATTAGAAATGTTTATTCGCTAGAAATGTAATAAGAGAGAAATAGTAGAATAACTGTAATAAATATTAGAAATGTTTATTCGCTAGAAATGTAATAAGAGAGAAATAGTAGAATAACTGTAATAAATAGTAGAAATGTTTATTCATTAAAGAAATGGGAGGAATAACTGTAATGACCCTGTAAAGGACTTGGTTACTTAAATAAAGCAAGCTCCACTATTAGGGTTTGAAAAAAAAAATGGTGAAGTCAACACAGAGTGTTAAATAGAAATCAACACAGCTGCAAATACTTGGCGTAGATAGTAAATGAAAGAAAGTTCATTGACAAATTGAACAGAGCAGATAATGTCCATTGACCTCAAGCTTAGTCAAAAGAAGAAACTTCTAAGACTCTATAGGAAATTAATGACAGGCGGTTAGTCCGCCACCTAATGCTTTTGCTTGAATTGAAAGAAGCCTATAGAAGCATAAAATAGATTGAGAAGTAAACACTCAAAGCTTTGGACCTATAATCAAATCCAACCATTAGAAACAAGACTGCAAAACAAAAGGGTAAACCCATTTTCTATAATTAAAAACCCTAAGCTCCCTCGCAGCTCAATGCGCAAATGAGCAGTTCAATCGGTAGGTGAACAGTTCAATTGGTAATTGGGCAATTTAACATTTGACAAGTACTGTAATATGAAGTGTTATGCTTCATAAAATTCTGAGTTCAAATCCCTCAATTTACTCGTACCTGCGAAGGGATACTTTACCCCTGCAAACGAATTCGTATGGCACCTAGAGATTATAAGATTATAGTAGAGAGGTTACGGATTCGTATGGCGCCTACCCTGCAAGAATCCACTGAAAACACTAAAACCTGAGGAAGAGAAAATGACCTGATTAGAAGCGCAGCTAAACCAGGCATCATAGACAGATCCACCATGCCAAAACAATCTTCTAATGTTTCCCTTCACAGAAGTATCGTTCTGTGCTCCCTATGGCTCCTTCCCTTCCACTTCCATCTCGTTGTAATTCATCACGATAGCTTCCTCAACTTGCTTCTGCGACATTGTAACTCGATCACTACTAAAATCCGCAATTCAAATTCAGCTTTTCCTATGAGCCCAGTCCGGTGAATTAAAAAAAATAATCGCGACCTCTGATCCCCACCCTCGCTCTGCGCATGGTTTCCACAGCCATTTACACAATCCGTAAAATCTTGCAAGCAGAGTGAAGTCTCTTCGTTACATGCGCTCTTAAAGCATCTAACCAAGACTCTCTTCTCTTTAGAGAGCTTCCCCGCAGATCTACAAGGATGTCCAAAGCATGCTGTTGCATGCTGGTTTCATAGCAACAAGCAATAACACTTGCTGCAACTTCTGCCACGTTTTCATTTGCACTGTTAGGAAGGAGCATGCGCAAGAGATGGGGTAGAGCCCCACTATCCAAGACGATCTTGACTCCTAATTCAATCCCACATGCAAATCTCCCGACCGCAGCTGCGGACTGAACCAACAGTGAAGCCTCCGACTCGCTCGCCAGGATCTCCACAACTCTTGGAACTGCACCCAGCTTTATAGAGGACATTTTTCTTCTGGTCTTGTTGCCAATTATCTGGTTCTTTACGTCCCTGAGGGCCTTCAACTTCGCAGCAGCGTCATATATAGAACCAGAGCCAGATATAGAATCTGCTTCAAAGGAGTGTCAGAGCGGGACTCCAACACGCCAAGTAACTACAACTACCAGCAGTCGAGCGTCCACAGGAGGAAGCGAGGGCGGGGCACGTGGGCCTCATGCGAGGACCCACGATGCTAATTCTTATGCGTATAGTATTTCACGATTAATTTTTTTTATTATTTTTTTATTATTTATATTTTTTTTTTATTTTTATTATTATTATTATTTTAACTGTAATATATTAATGGTTAAAAAAAAATTATTTATTTTATTTTAAAAGAGGTTTCAAAAAAAAAAAAAAATTATTTAAATTTTAAATAAATAAAGTTAAATTAAGTAAATTAAATTAAGTTAGATTTAATTAACAAAAAAAAATATTTAATTAATTTAATTAAATTAAAATTAATTGGGCATATTAATTTTTTATAAATATAAGTAAAACAAAAGAAAATTTATGGAGTTCGTGGGAATTGAACCCCGAACCTCCCCACCGGTCAAAGTCTTGGCAATGGTCGCCCTACCAACACACCATGCGTTGTTTCTCTTACAAATAATTTCATAAATAAATACTTTAACGGTCATACCCAAGACCACATGCCAAGAATTTTCAATACGTAGCCATCAGATAATGGTTTTAGGTTAATTAGGATTAAAAGATCATTAATTGTGCCGTTGTCAATAGGTGTACGCATATCGGCGTAAATTGATAAACATAAGGTCGGGAGTCATTTTTAATCAAGTTGTAAGCGTAAATTAAAAGGGCTCAGACTAGGACAAGCGGGAAGGAGGCGACATATGCACTAGGAGTGTAAGCATAGAGGCGTAAGGCTAACGTAGCTATAGGGCAGAAAACCAATAGTTATTTTCATAGGCGCGAAGAAACGAAGCTTAGATGCTTAAACCTAACCCTAACCTAGCCAATCCCCTAATGGAGTAATGTCTGTTTACAGACAAGTAAAGAAAACTTATGCCTAACCTTGTTTCTAAGTTTAAGTAGCACCAATTTGAAACGTCCTGGAACTCACCCTGACAACTTTGGTGGATGCAGGTCAAAGCACACAGGATGGTCAGGACTCGAGGGAGTCGAGGCAGGGGAGCGTCGTCGCAAGCACCTCCAACACCACCATCGCCTGAACTAGCCCTCATACTGCGCTCGTTGGAAGCCATCAACAAGACTTTAAAGGGGCGACAACCGGCAGGGACTGAAGTGGAACCTCCACCATCCGGAACGGGTAATCCAGAAGCGTCAAGGGATTCAGAGGGAGGACCTCCACCTGAAGACATCACGCGGGAATTGCAGAAGATCAAACTTCCGGAGTTTGCCGGAGGTCGCGCCAGTGAACGCGTGGAAGCATGGTTGGAAGGCATGACCGGGTGTTTTGCCCTAAAGGACTATGCGTCCAACTCAAAGGTGAAGATCGCCATTTTTCAATTAAGGAACAGCGCCTTGAACTGGTGGGGCAACCTGGAAAGACAATTGCACCTTACCCCAGACACAGTATCTTGGGAACTTTTCGAGGAAAGGTTCAGGAGGAAATATCTACCAGCGTACTACGAGGAACAACAGGTTGGGGCATTTCATGCCTTAGTGCAGGGAAACAGAATGGTAGAAGAATATGAGATCAGGTTTATGGAACTGGTCAAATATGTTTCATATATGGATAACGACCAAAGACAGGCAGAGCGCTTTGTTTATGGGTTGAACCCGAAGATAAGAGCTATGGTATGGATGTGGAAACCGTCTTCAGTAGCAGAAGCGGTGGAAAATGCGCGTTACGTGGAAGAACATATGAACTTGACTGGGGGTGCAAGACTGACATTTCCGCATTGCCCGGGATTCGTAGGAAAGGCCCCAAGGACATTTCCTAGGGGAGGGGGCTCAAGGCCATCGCCATATGGTAATAGATTTGCGCCAAGGACAGAAGCTGCAGGGATTTCAATGGCAGTTGTTGGTCACTATAATTGCTCAATTAATTCAAACAACCAAGTGATACATAAATTGTCAACCCAGGGAAGTCTATTATTTCAAAGATAACCACGCACTATATATGCTCAATTCCAAAAGCAACTTAAATTTGTAGTAAAAGAAACTATACTAATCACACTTGCCTTGAATGAACTGAAGTTCTGATTTAAATCACAAGAAATCAACCTACCTATTGCAGATCTTAAGGATTAATCTAAAGAATCCTGGATTACATTAAAATAACACTTGCAACAGGACAAAATAGCTATTCTGCAACCAGAGAACAGGACCCTTACTCTCAACAGAGACTTCAATACTTTAATTCTGATTAACACTCTTTTGTGAAAACAGTAATGCAAAGGAAATTAACTCTATCTAGCAGAGAACAAGGCCATCTAATTCCTTCCTTTCTAAGCAGGAACTTTTAGCCCTATTTCTGATTAGCACACTTGTGGAAAATAATTGAGATCTACAGAGAACAGGATGTTTTGATTCCTTCCTTTCTGAGCAGGAACCCTTAACCCAATCTCTGGCTAGCACACTTGCAGAAGTAATTGAAATCTACAGAGAACAGGATGTTCTGATTCCTTCCTTTCTGAGCAGGAACCCTTAACCCAATCTCTAGCTAGCACTCTTGCAGCAATAATGGAAATCTACAGAGAACATGATGTTCCGATTCCTTCCTTTATGACTAGGAACCCTTAACCCAATCTCTGGCTAGCACACTTGCAGAAGTAATTGAAATCTACAGAGAACGGGATGTTCTGATTCCTTCCTTTCTGAGCAGGAACCCTTAACCCAATCTCTGGTTAACTCATTGCAGAAGTAATTAAAATCTACAGAGAACAGGATGTTCTGATCCCTTCCTTTCTGAGCAGGAACCCTTAACCCAATCTCTGGCTAGCACATAAAATCATCACACAATATTGCTAATAAAAAGAATTACGAATTTCATTTAATAAACTAAGACAGAGTTCAGTAGTGTTTCAGCAAAGCGGAATTCATTAAAAGTAGTGTTTCAGCAAACAAAAATTAATCAAAGAATAAACAGAAATTGTACTAACACACTTCTAAAACTAATGGGTGAATCTTGTGAAGAAGGTGGGCCCTCCTTCTCACAAGATTCCCCTGAAACGAGAAAGTTAGAGAAGGATACTCAAAGCAGTCTTTTATTCATCTATCAAAATATCATATTACAGTCTGAAAAATGAAGTACGTCCCTCTCTCTGAAGCTTTTCAATACATAAAACTTGCCTCCCTCGAATGATGATTTCCCCTTATTTAAAGAGGGAACCCCTTCAATACAATTGATCAAAAATTACAATGTGTATCTGAGTCCTATCTTTAGTCGGATCTACTTTCTAAACCAGAATAGGGTGTCCTATTCTCGCGCAACAGAATGCTATTACAGGAGCTGAATGAGGTATTGTTGTCACGGCTGGTGTAACAGCTTCTACTCGTTGTTGTTGATGTTGTTTCAGCATCGCAATTCGCGGGCTGTTTCAGCCACGTGAATTGTGTTC
Source organism: Picea engelmannii (assembly GCA_009831015.1). Lineage (NCBI taxonomy): Eukaryota > Viridiplantae > Streptophyta > Pinopsida > Pinales > Pinaceae > Picea > Picea engelmannii. Next base: position 683,917 of record ML780484.1, read on the forward strand.
TTGACTGTGTCAGCATTTTTATGTAGGAGCGACGGTTGGTGCTTTGTTGACCGCTGACTGTAACGGCTTCCTTTGTGTTTCAGCATCGTTGGTCCTGGCGGTTCCTCTGTGTTTCAGCATCTGCATCTCTGGACTATGTAACAGCTCTGTGTTTCAGCATCTGCGACTCCGGACTGTGTAACAGCTCTGTGTTTCAGCATCTGCGACTCCGGACTCTGTAACAGCTCTGTGTTTCAGCATCTGCGACCTCAGACTGTGTAACAGCTCTGTGTTTCAGCATCTGCGACCTCGCACTGTACAGCAGCTCTGTGTTTCAGCATAGTTCTTTGTTTCAGCAATAGCATCCTTGGACTATGTGACAGTTCTGTGTTTCAGCAATAGGCCTCAAATGCTAATCTGCAGTTTTGAACACTTATGCATTTCTAATCAATGGTCAAGTACGAGAGTGATGTAAAATATTATGCAAAACAGTTTAAACGTATAGTAATGAGAAGGGACGTTGTATACCTTTGGGATGATCAGATAAAGTGATAGTATGAGTCTAAATATAGGTGATCAAGAGTATAATAGTGGCAAAAAGTATAGGCAAAAAGGTACATTGTGTGGTCCTAACATCCCCCCCAACTCAAGGTGTTGCATGTCCTCAGGCAACGTCACTCTGAGTCAGAGTCTGAATACCGACTATGATTGTGTAAATTACTCAAGCAGTAGCTTTGGGAGGTACTGTTCATTGGCGTTCTGAACCCTTGGACCTGCTGTAATCTTTGCCATGCTGTTGTTTTTGTCTTCTTAGGCATCTTATATTTGATTTGATACATTTCTATTGGAAACCAGAGGATAGGAAAATAAAACCGGTACCCTATCCAGTTTTCAGCACAGTGCTGCACACACTGGATGTAGTTAGGCACCCTGGAAATTGCTACCTCAAGGTTGGTAGGATTAAAAAGATTGTGTTGTTGTCTCTTTTCAGTGGATTGCTGCCAAAACAGGTTATTTGCCTGGAGGGTAGGAACCTCTATAGATCTGATGATGTGCTGACAGTCCTGGAGTACTGTTGATTGTAGCTGTTGAACATGTTCAGTGACTCCTGGTTCTTTTAAGAACTGATAATATTGTGTGACAAAGGTGGCTGCCTTCTGAGGTTCTGGTCTTATCCAGAGGAGGCGATTATCTTCATTGTGCTTGGCAGCCAAAAATTCATCTTGCCAATTGATTTGATTGAGGAGAAAGGAGGTGAATGCTCGAATCTAAATGTCCCCAACAAGAGGATTGAGGTTCAGCTGCCTGTTCTCAGGGATGGCTTCGTTGTGGAAATATGCCTCACAAAAGAGGTGTTGATCTCTAGTAGATGTTGTTGTGAAAGTTTTGACAAAGTCTGTTGGGTGTATTAGTGGATAGGATTTTCCTTCTATAATTGATTTGATCTGAAACCATGTGAGTCGCTCCATAAGGAACAAGGAGTAGTTACAATATGGCTTTCTTGTGGCCAGTAGCTTCTGTACCAAATCAAATACTCGAGCCATTCTACCTTTTAACTCCTTGTTCTATTTCTTGAGGGCACGAGCTTCCTCACATGTCTGCTCTAGAGCTTCCCAATTTGAGAAAGTGTGATTTATCCATATTTTTTTGTGCACTTGCAGGTTTTTGGCTTGTGTCTCAGCATACTCTTTCTTCCATTTTTGTATTTCTGCCTACTCATCCCATAGCTGGGTTTGTGTTTCGGTGTTGGAAGTAGTGGGATGAGATAAGGTCTGAGTAGATTGTTCCCTGGAGGTGGAGAGATTGATCTGATTGGGAGGTGTAAATTCCTCCATAGGTATAATCTGTACATCCTTGTTGACAAAGATAGGGGCTTCTTTTGTTGCAATGCAGGGCTCAGTTTTGAGCTTGGGAGGACCTGTTGGTTCTTGTGTTGCAGCAGGTTCAGTATTAAGCTTGGGAGGGCCTGGTGGTTCTTGTGTTGTAGCAGGTTCTTCCTTGGCTACAAAAGGTGAAGGAGTAGGGGCTACTCCTGGCACTGGGACTTGAATTACCTTATAGCCTGCTTGATAGTAAATATCTCCACATTGGCAACACATATATTATTTACACAAGCTCTCTGTAGTCTCTTCTGACAAGGTTGTTGTTCGAGCTAAGGTGTACAGATTTAACTCTTTTTCATATGCTTCCCTTGCCCTGGCTAATTCTTGCTGATATGCTTCCAATTGAGACTTTAAAAACTCGTTTTCTTCCAAGACATCGGCCATTGTTGGTTTGGATTGAGAGATGACTGGTTCTTGTGTGGAAGTCATAGCCTCATTAGCTGGTTCTTGTGGAGCAGCTACAGGAATGGCAGTTGATGCTTGTGTTTCAGCCTCTTGGTGTAAGGAGAGTAGTGTTTCAGCACCTTCGACCTCTGATTCCTGCATCTCAATGTCAATGTCAGCGGCTGGTTCTTGTGTTTCATCCGTAGCACCTGGGGTCTCTGATTCCTGTATCTCAATTTCAATGTCAGCAGCAGGTTCTTGTAACTCAATATCAGCGGCTGGTTCTTGTGTTTCAGCCGTAGCTGTTTCTTGTGTGTCAGCTATGGCTGGTTCTTGTGTTTCAGCCACTGAGTGGGTAGCTGGTTCTTGTGTTTCAGCTACTTTATTTGAGATAGATGATGTCGCAGCATCCTAGGCAGCTGGTTCTTGTGTTTCAGTGCCCGTGGCTGGAATAGGCAAAGATCCCGGGGTGGGGGGGGTTGGAGGTGTACGGGGTATCAGTCGAATCGGTGGGGGATCTAGGGTAGTGGTACTAAAGGGTGGCCTTGTTGAGGCTCTTGTTCTCTTTTTCCGTAAGAAGGGTGGAAAGAGGGGAGCTTTTTTTCGTTTTCGTGAAGGCCTTTCTTCAACGATGGGGTAGGAGGATTTATCTGGTTCAGAGTCATCACTGAGAATATGAAGGGCGGGAGTGGATGAATCTGGTACGGTGTGCGATGGATTTGGTATGGTAGGGGGACTGGTTGGTTCTGTGGGTGGGCTATTGGGTACTTCAGGGGAGTTTGGGGGGTTTTGCGGTTGTTGCTCCTGAGGATTTTCAGGAACTTCGGCAGCTGGTTGGGGGTTTATGGGTGGGTTGTTTAGTGGATGGTTCTGTTGAGCAAAACCCCTGTGGATGAGCAATTGGACAAGACGGTGGTGAGTGAGTGAAAGGGTTGGATCTTTAGCCTTTTTGCAATAATGTGCCATATTTTCAAACAGCCCAGCAAATAATAAGGAATATTGACCCGTCTGTTATGCCTTAAATGAGAAAGCAGAAGAAAGTCGTGATGATAAACTACCTGATATCAGCCTTCGTAGGTCAAGTAATGTTTGATGAACCTTGCGACTTCGGGCCATAGGGGTGGCAATGAGCTGAGCTGAACACCCCTGCCTTTCAATTCAATTCATTCCTTGGGCAGGAAGAAGTTATGTTGAACATTCCCAATGATATGTTTTCAGCTGAACATGCGAGTGTCGTCGATAGGGAGGCCCGATACCTCTGCTATATCTTCTTCTATTACAGATATTCGGACCCCTTCGACGACAGAATGGTCCTCGTGAAGATTTCGGGTGAATTGCAGGACCTGTTGTTCATTATACCACTGAAGTCTCTGGAAGTAATTGAGCCATCCTGCCTGCTAGAAGATTTGATACGTTGTTGGATAGTGTTCTAACAGCGCTGTGGTGGGGGGCTCGTTCCGTATGACAGATCCTCCCATGGCTACCAGCTCGGTAAGATACAGCGTCGAGAGTTTGTGTATCAGCTTCTGCGCAGAGTGAGTTTTTCGAGCGACGTTATGCAGGAATAGTGGTTAAAGGCGTGAAAGGGTGGTGAAATAGGGATGGCGGCGGTGAAATCGGGTGAAATGATGGTATCGCGGATTTGATGTGTACTTCCCCTCCCGTCAAGTGAGGCTAGTAATGATTGCACTTGAATGGTCATAATGACTTAGAATCTTTCTCATTAACTATAGCCTAACTGAATTACATAAAATTTACATACCTCACCTTACCGTTTGATTCGTTCTGCAAACAAAATATCGTGCATGTCCGTGGTAGTCCTTTGATCTAATAGATGAATTGTGTCGAGGGTTTGCTGACTAGAAGGACGAACTATAATCTGAGGGCGTAAAATCTTGCTGACAGATGATGTTGAAAAACTGGTGTTTCAGAAACAGAGAAGAACGAAACAATTGCTAGATGAAGAACTGTTGAGCAATGGTGTTTCAGCATCAGAAGAAAGTCAAAAGTGCTAAATGGTGGTGTTTCAGCATCAGAAGAAAGTTGAAAGTGTTGAACAGTGGTGTTTCAGCATCGGGAAAAATGATGAAGGGTTGTTGATCATGGTGTTTCAGCAACAGAAAAGAAAAGGTGAAACAATTGTTGGACGGTGTTGTTTCGTCGATGAAGGATGGTGAGGAGATGGCGGACTGTAGTGTTTTGGGAGTGGGAAGAATGAAAAGTGTTGAACAGTGGTGTTTCAGCATCGGGGAAAATGATGAAGGGTTGCTGACAATGGTGTTTCAGCAACAGAAAAGAAAAGGCGAAACAATTGTTGGACGGTGTTGTTTCGTCGATGAAGGATGGTGAGGAGATGGCGGACTGTAGTGTTTTGGAAGTGGGGAGAATGAAAAGTACTGAACAATGGTGTTTAAGCATTGGGGAGGTCAACAGTGTTGAACAGTGGTGTTTCAGCATCATGAAAGTCAACAGTGTTGAACAGTGGTGTTTCAGTATCGTGAAAGTCAACAGTGTTGAACAGTGGTGTTTCAGCATCGTGGAAGCTTGTCTCTTTGAAGTAGGATCGTCATCTCCTAGTGGCTGTGCTTTGATCAGGAATCTGCAAAAATCGACTGTAGCATGGTATTTCTTGACAGGGATTATTAGTAAATAAAATCTAATCTAATCTAATGCTAAAGAAAATTAACTTAAAGGAATTAATTGCTATTAGGGGTAGAAACCCCCTCAACGAAGAGAAAATGAGCGTCTGCCATGCATGTGGCCTTAAAATATTCTTTAGAAATAGGTCGCTGGTACAGACGGAGCCAATGACCATTTACAAGTAACGGAGTTCTGGAGTCATCGATTGTGAGGAGCCTTACTGTTCCATTGGGGAAAATTGTGTCTACTTCATAAGGTCCAAGCCATCTTGTACGCAGTTTCCCTTGAAATTCTTTGAACCGAGAATCATACAGTAGGGCCCAATTACCTTTTTGGAACTGCTTGTTCTTGATATTTTTGTCATGCCATTGTGATCTTTGTTGTTGAATTATGGT
>ML780484.1:698553-712169 GCA_009831015.1 Picea engelmannii
ATTTCTAATTGATTATTATTAAAATAGTTGTTCATGATGGTTAATGATTAATTTAATTATTAATTAATTCATTAATTAATAAAGTATTAAATAAAAGGTGGATAATAAAATATAATATTTAAATTAAGTTATGTATCCCACAAAGGATAACATATTAAATACATGTGGATGAAATAAAAAAGGAGGGATAAGGGTATTAACAGGGGGAGGATAAGGGGTAATAAAGGAGTTAGGTAGGGAGTTAATGGGGGGAGGAGTGTCGGTGAAGGAGGGATAAGGAAGGAAAGGAGTTGGAGGGAAGGGGATTCTACGGGGGAGGTTGCCATGGATTTTGGAGAGCTCTGAGTATTGCAGAGAGGGAGGAATTTTGTGACTGGCATTGACACAGTGGACCGGAGTTGTTGGGGGTTTTGGGCATGGAGGGCTAGGATATCCGTTGATATCCTAGGGCTAGGAGCTAACTAGTCGGCAGGGAGGTCGGTTTTGGGTAGTGTTCTAAAGGAGCGGGAAGGAAGCAAGCGGCGAGCAAATAGCAGCATCAGGTTCAGGTAAGAATTATGCATTGTTTTGAATTAATTTGTTATTAAATCTTATTATATTGACGAAATTGCATATGAATGAGTTAAATTAGTAAAAATTCTTGAATGTTACGGAAGTTACTGTTATTTCATTACTGTGTTATGAAATTAGTTAGTTTATCAAAATAAATTGATGTAAAAATGTAAATCCAACCATTACATTTCCGGTTCCTTCTGTGTTTCGACTGCAGTTTTGTAATCGTTGGAGATACATATGTTGTTTACCGGTTCGGTGGTCGTTGCTTGTTCGTTGGTTTGTTGGTTCGTGGGTTGCTGGTTCTGTTTGTTTGGCTTAGGTTTATGCTTTGGGGTCGTGGGGCTGCAGTTGGGCATGCTCATGCTTTCTCGCTGGTTTAGTGCTTTCTATTTTCTTTTGTTTGATTCATCTTTGCAGGGTTGGGGTCCTGTGCTGGTAGTTGGATCTGTTTTTTTTTTTTTTTTTTGGATTGTTATTATTTTTTGGCCGCTTTACGGTGTTCAGCCCCTGCACCCACGAGTCGACATGTAGTTGTGTTATTTTCCCTATTTGGAGAGGTTGATATTTGTTCTGCTATGATATTTTGTTGTTGCTTCAGTGATGGCATGAAAGAAAATAGTTGCATGGAAAATACTTCGACAAGTACATGTGCAATTGCAATATCCGTTGTTGTTTTGTTAAAATAAAGCATATGCAGGTTGTGTTTATAAACCATGTATGGTCAAATGTTCCCATATGACAATACTTTCTCTTTTTCCTTTACACAGACTGGTGTGCCCACGATACAATCTGTCTTGTACTTGAGATATGATATGTACAACAAAGATTCTGCAAAATTATATTTCCATGTCTGGAAGCATATCTAGTTAGTTTTCCATAGAAAACCAAAATCTTGTATCGTGGGCACAACAGTCTATGTAGAGGATAAATAACATGTATTTCCATCGGTGGAAGCATATCTGTATACTTTTCCACGGAAAACCATAAATCGTTTAGCTATGACCAAGCAATTTCGTAATATTTTGTGGTTTGTAATATATTTTGGGTAGGGAAAAAGAAATTACACATTCAAAGCTATGGATGGAGAAGCACAAAGGTTCATGTTTCTGCCTAGCTTTTAGGCTGTTCGTTGAGTCTCTTTTATTGTATGTACATATTTCTTGTTGTCCAGTGCATACCATCTTCCATTCATGTTCATTGTATTTTGTGCATTCCCACATTCAAACAAACATAATAGCTGGAGAAAATGACGGAGTCTTGAATGCATCGCTTGAAGAGGATATAGAAAGGTGCATGCTTGTACTGTTATTTCATATTGCATTGTTTTGTATTTAATTTATTATCTATATATGTGTTCACCTAGTTTATTGTATCTTCATTACATGCATTCCTGCATACTAACCTACTTCATGTCCGTTATGTTTTCACCGCATTGCTACATTTAAAAAAACAGAATGGTTGGAGAGGACGATGAAATCTTTGGCGGGAATATAGTCGAGGAATTACAGAAGTGGATACCTGTGCTCTTATTTCATATTCCAGTGTTCATTTTTTCATTTACTACCTGTATATTTGTTGCACTTGTTCTGCTGCTTTGCACCTTTTTTTTATTTTTATTTTTTTCCCCTTCTTTTCTTCCTTCAAATATAATATATTCTGTGTATTCTGCTTGTTGTTACATTGGAATAATTAGACCTGTTTCTCTTTCTTTTACATTTATGTGTTCATACTAACTTGCCTTCATGTCCATTTCATATTCGATGTTGGTACCTTGGAAGAAACGGGTTGGTTGGACAAGAAAATGAATTATTATGTGCAACAACAGAGGGTTCTGTGGTACAATCTTCTAAACAGTATACCAACTGTGATGGTACATTAAATATACAAACCGGGTGGGGGCATATATTATTAGACTTGAAAACGATGGCTTGGTAGCAATGGCCCTTTCTGCCTTCCCTATTTCTACTTTTTCCATTTTCTATTATCCCTTTTGTTTTCTAATTGATCTTCTTAGTGGTCTTTCCGAAAATTCCTTGGTGCATCGGTTGGCGAACTAACAGTTTCATATCTATGGTCGTGCTTCTACCTTATTCCATACTTACCCACTTTGTCGATTGCGGGTGGCCGGCTGGTAGGTTCAATATTTCTCCCCTGGCTTCTGAGGGTCCGTGATATACAGATTGGTCGTGGTGCCCCGCCCTCATGCCCTATTTACTGTTACACATTTTTCTAGTTAAAAAAATTAGATGCATACAATTTTACTTTTATTTAGTCCTTCTGATGGATAGTATACAATGCATATGCTTGTTTAGTCCTGATTTTCATCTACACATGCTTTCATCAGAAAAATTTGGACTAGTGACATGGCCATGAGCAGTCAGTCATCCCAGACATCAGTAGACTGACAAGGCCAAAGGTAAAGATGCATACACTCTGCTCTTAGTATGTTTACCAGAAAAATATCCTCGGCTATTTATTCATCTATGGCATGGTGAATATGTTGATGTCATCTACAATGCATGGTTTGCAGTTCACAAGAAGTATCAACAAGTACAAGCGAGACGCCGAACATAGCGCATGTTCCGCAGACTAAGAGGTGTGGTTGCAAAACTCTGACTCCATAGTTCATCGAAGCTATGTGTGTACTTGTAGATTTATGCCAGTGAAAGAAGAATACAAAAACAAAATGCACACTACCATTCACTTTAGTTTTCCTGTTCAAAAATTGTCACTAGGTCTAGAGTTGTAACACCCAAAGTACTATCAATAGAGGGCTTGAACAACCATTGAAATGGACAAGTGTTCGTCGGGGACATAATGGTCATCTATAGCACCTACTTGGACAAGGAAAACAAAACTAGATCCATTATGCATGCTGACATGATAGACAAGGACGCCATGATGACAATGACACTGAGTATTCCTACACAACTTGTCCAAAAACATGCAAAAAAGATATTGTCGGGTAATGGGATATCCATTACAAATCTTAATATATTGCCCAAAACAATATATGACCATGGTTATTGTGATCGGATGATTTCTCTCAACTAAACAAGTATTTTGGAAAAAAATCTCGTTGTTTGTTCAGAATATCGTTTCATCTCGGACACGACTATCAGCCAGCTTGCACAGAGTAGTGATATTTACCCAATCAGAACCATCGGCGTAGCTGTCACACTAGCGAGAAAACTTGGCTTGTAACACATTCTCCATATAAAGAATGGAGAGTCAGGCAACGACAAGGCAATGGTACCGCTTTCCATATCCAGTTTTGTCCTTTACTTTCGCATGTGCATGTATATCAGGTAAGTTACACAAATATTGGGTTGTTCCATGTTGCAGCTACAATTGTTCGATACCTATTCAAATTTGTTTTCGTCAATAGTGAAACAATTGCATAGAGGGAAGATTCCACTTATGCTCTTCAAAAATATAACAAAGAAAAGGGATGTTAGAGAAAGGATCTTTCAGACAACCCAGGAAACATTTGTAATAGAGTTGTGAGGAGATATAGTACAGGATCTGAAGAAACTAGCTATCTCTACAACTGTTGTGCGTATACATCCACAAAATCATCCTCACTTTTCTTATACAAATAGCCTTCACCAAATTTCTGCGGCTTCTTTTATTTTATTTTATCTTTTTTAAGTAGGGGGGGGGGGTGTAGTTGTGTATTATATTGTTCAATGTATTAATTCCTATGCTCAGGTTCCTAGGTTGAAGGTGTTTTAGTTGCAGTGAATCCTTACTCGACCCCCTTTGAACCTGTATGTGCGAAATGCAACTCTCTTGCTTCTGTCTCTTCTTTGATAAGTGATGATATGATTAATTGTCTGTGATGCGGTGAAAAATGTCCATATATATATGGACATTGCCTCAATGCTTCCATCCGAACTGTGGACAACACAACCATGCATTGTACAGTTAGGCGGCCTCTGTTACAAAATGTGCTTCCTAAGTTTGCAAAATTTTCGTATGAAACATATCTACACAAAAAGGCAAGTAGTATCTACATGCTGCACAATTTTCGGATACACAAAAAATTTACCTTAAATGAGGACAATGCAATTTTTCATATCGACTGAGGAAGGGAAAAAAAAAATCAAACTTTGGCAAGAAACAAAAATACCTCATGTGTCTTTGTAATATTTCTTCAACATCTAGATCAATGTTCGTCGGACTCGACTACTTGGGATTGCATGCGCATAAGACTGTTCGGTCCAAAAATGGGAAGTATGGCAGAAAACCCCATATATCCCATGGCCCCGATTATTTTCTACTAGGTACATATACCAGATGTAAGAGAAAACGAATTCCACGATGTCTTTTCTTTGTATATCAAATTGTTTGATGCAATGGTTGATGTGTCATGCTCTATGGAACCTTGTGGGAACTTGCTTGTGACTTGTTTGGAGTTTAATTGGTTCTTGGTTGTATGCTTCATCTGTCAATTTGTATATTGTGTAACTCTAAGTGTTGTTTGCAGGACACGGAATAATAGAATTGCAATTTTTTAGCCAGCTAGCCCTCAAATCCGCCTGATAATTTCTATGGCGTTGTGATGCAAATGTAGTATGTGGCTTGTTTTAGCATTTTTCCTTGATCGGTGAACTTGGTAAAATTAATCCCCTGGAATAATTTGAAATCAACAAATGTATACTGTGAAAAGTCCAATTGTTCTATCATATGAACAAGAGGCCCTTAAAATTCAAATTGGTCATTGTTATGCTTGCGGTGATAGAATTTTAAGAAAACTTTGTTCTTTTTCCTTCATTTCTTTTAAAATAAGCGTTTTAACATCCTTTGCTAATTTTATGTAATTAAATTGTACAATATCAATATTTAATATTAATAATTTAGTATTTGAAAATAATTTTTTTAGATAATTTTAGATAGGATGACCATCCATAAACAATCGCAATCTTGAGCCTGCTAGTCTTGGAGTCCGTCTATCAATTTATATGTCGCGGAACTATGAGTGTTGTTTGGAGGGAACGGGACAATAGAAGTGCAATGTTGAGCCAGACAACCCGCAAGTCTGCCTACCAATTTGTATATCACGGAACTCTGGGTGCTATTTGTAGGACACGAAACAATAGAGGCTGAATTTTGAGCCCGCCAGCCCAAGAACCCGCGATCCAAAAAGTGGCTAAGTATGGAATGAAGGATTCGTACATGCTCTATAAAATCTCATGTCCATACTTTATAAAAGTACCTATTTGGTATGTATTGCTTGTTTCTCGGAAAATTTCTAGGTGTGGAAGTTGGCGGATGCACGTGTTCAGATTTCCACTTACTTTGGTATCACCAGCCTGACCGACTATTTCTCCATTTTAGATTGTAAAATTTTTTTTGTCTAATTAAATTGTACAATATCAATATTTAATATTAATAATTTAGTATTGAAAATAATGTTTTTAGATAATGTTAGATAGTTGATAGGAATTATCATCTGTAAACAATGGAAATCTTGAGCCCGCCAACCCTGGAGTCCATCTGTCAATTTGTATATCGTGGAACTCCGAGTGTTGTTTGGAGGACACAGAACAATAGAAGTGCAATGTTGAGCCAGCCAGCCCGCAGGTCCGCTTGTCAATTTGTATATCATGGAATTATGGGTGCTATTTGTAGGGAACATAACAATAATGACCCAATTTTGAGCCCGCCAGCCTAACAACCCGCGATCCAAAAAGTGGCTAAGTATGGAATGCGGGATCCGTACATGCTCTATAAAATATCATGTCCATACTTTATAGTACATATTTAGTATGTATTACTCATTTTTCAAAAAATTCCTTGGTACAGAAATTGGCAGATTCACGTCTTCAGATTTCAGTTACTTTTATATCACCACCCTGACCGACCGCTTCCCCATTTCATATTGTACAAACTTTTTGGCTCGCGGTTTTTATGAATAGGCGAGTTACCAGATCGACGGGTTCAATATTGACAATTTATGTAATTAAATTGTGCGATATCAATATTTAATATTAATAATTTAGTATTTGAAAATCATGTTGTTTGATAATGTTAGATAGTTGATAGGGATTCCCTTCCGTAAACAATGGCAATCTTGAGCCCTCCAATCCTAGAGTCCATCCGTCAATTTGTCTATCGCAAAAGTCTGACTGCTTCTTGGAGGACACAGAACAATAGAAGTGCAATGTTGACCTAGACAGTCTGCAACTCCGCTTGTCAATTTGTATATCACGGTACTCTGGGTGTTGTTTGTAGGGAACAGAACAATAGAGGCCCAATTTTGAGCCCACCAACCCGATAACCCGCGATCCAAAAAGTGTCTAAGTATGGAATGAGGGATTTGTACATGATCTATAAAATCTCATGTCCATAGTTTATAAAATTACATATTTAGTATGTATTGCTCGTTTCCTCCGAGTGTTGTTTGAAAGACACAGAACAATAGAAGTGCAATGTTGAGCCAGCCAATCCGCAATTTCGCTTATCAAATTGTATATCGCGGAACTCTGGGTGCTATTTGTAGGATATGGAGCAGTAGAGGCCCAATTTTGAGCCCGTCAGACCGAGAACCCGTGATCCAAAAAGTGGCAAAGTATGGAGTGTGGGATATGTACATGCTCTATAAAAATCTCATGTCCATACTTTATAAGAGTACATGCTTAGTATCTATTACTCATTTTTCGGAAAATTTCTAGGTGCAGAAGTTGGCAGATTCACGTCTTCAGATTTCACTTACTTTTATATCACCAGCCCGACTGGCCGCTTCCTCGTTTCATATTGTAATAAACAAATATAAACTGGCCCAAGTCCAATTGTGCTATCACATCAACACGAGGCCCTTAAAATTAAAATAGCCTGTAAGCTCGCTTGTCAATTTGTATATCACAGAACTCCAGGTGCTATTTGTAAGCCACAGAACAATAGAGGCCCAATTTTGAGCCTGCTAGCCCGAGAACCTGCGATCCAAAAAGTGGCTAAGTATGGAATGAGGGATCCATACATGCTCTATAAAATCTCATGCCCATACTTTATAAAAGTACATATTTAGTATGTATTACTGGTTTCTTGGGAAAATTTCTAGGTGCGGAACTTGACGGATACACATGTTCAGATTTCCACCCACTTTTATATCACCAACCCGACCAACCTCCTCCCCATTTCATATTATACAAAAATTTTGGAACACAAGTTTCCGAATAGGTAGGTTTTTCTTTTAAATAAGATATTTATCATCCTTTAATAATTTTATGTAATTAAATTGTGCAATATCGATATTTAATATTAATACTTTAGTATTGAAAATAATGTTTTTAGGTATTGTTAGATAGTTGATAGGGATCACCCTCCATAAACAATCGCAATCTTGATCCCACCAGCCCTGGAGTCTGTCTGTCAATTTGTATATGGTGGTAGTCCGAGTGGTGTTTGAAGGACACAGAAAAATAGAAATGCAATAAAATTCAAATAGCCTCCTTGTCAATTTGTATATCGCGGAACTCTGGGTGCTATTTGTAGGGAACGAAACAACAGAAGCCCAATTTTGAGCCCTACAGTCTGAGAAACCACAATCCAAAAAGTGGCTAAGTATGGAATGAGGGATCCGTACATGCTCAATAAAATCTCATGCCCATACTTTATAAAAGTACATATTTAGTATGTAATACTGGTTTTTTGGGAAAATTTCTAGGTGCGGAACTTGATGGATACACGTGTTCAGATTTCCACCCACTTTTATATCACCAGCCCGACCAATGTCTTCCTTGTTTCATATTATAAAAAAAAAATGGAACGCAAGTTTCCAAATAGGCGGGTTTTTCTTTTAAATAAGATATTTATCATCCTTTAATAATTTTGTGTAATTAAATTGTACAATATCAATATTTAATATTAATACTTTAGTATTGAAAATAATGTTTTTAGTTAGTGTTAGATAGTTGATAGGGATCACCATCCATAAATAATCACAATCTTGAGCCCACCAGCCCTGGAGTCCGTCTGTCAATTTGTATATGGAAACAGTCCAAGTGGTGTTTGAAGGACACGGAAAAATAGAAATGCAATGTTGAGCCAGCCAGCCCGCAAGTCCTCCTGTCAATTTGTATATTGCGGAACTCTTGGGTGCTATTTGTAGGACACAGAACAATAGAGGCCCAATTTTGAGCCAGCTAGCCCAAGAACCCACAATCCAAAAAGTGGTTAAGTATGGAATGCGGGATCAGTACATGCTTTATAAAATCTCATGTCCGTACTTTCTAAAAGTACATATTATATATTACTCATTTTTTCAGAAAATTTCTTGGTGCGGAAGTTGGCAGATTCACTTCTTCAGATTTCACTTACTTTTATATCACCAGCTCGACCGACCGCTTCCTCATTTCATATTGTACAAACATTTTTGTCTAATTAAATTGTACAATATCAATATTTAATATTAATAATTTAGTATTGAAAATAATGTTTTTAGATAATGTTAAATAGTTGATAGGGATTACCATCCGTAAACAATCGTAGTCTTGAGCCTACCATCACTGGAGTCCGTTTTTCAATTTGTATGTTGCGGAACTCCGAGTGTTGTTTATATGACATGAAACAATAGGAGTGCAATGTTGACCCAACTAACCCGCAAGTCCGCTTGTCAATTTGTATATCATGGAATTATGGGTGCTATTTGTAGGCCACGGAACAATAGAGGCCCACTTTTGAGCCCGCCAGCCCAAGAACCCGCGATCCAAAAAGTGGCTAAGTATGGAATGCAGGATCTATACATGCTCTATAAAATCTCATGTTCATACTTTATAGTACATATTTAGTGTGTATTACTCATTTTTCGGAAAATTTCTAGGTGCAGAAGTTGGTGGGTTCACGTGTTCATATTTCACTTACTTTTATATCACTAGCCCGACCGACGGCTTCCCCGTTTTATATTGTACAAAAAATTTGGCTCGTGGTTTTCCGAATAGGCGAGTTACCAGATAGGTGGGTTCAATATTGCATTTCCATTGTTCTGTCGCCTACAAACAACACCCTGACTTTCGCGACCCACAAATTAGAAAACAAATTGAAATAAAAGAATATATACTATGTGAAGTCTAATGGAACAATCATATTAACCAGAGGACATTAAAATTAATATTCGTCATTGTTATACTTGCGGTGAAGCTAATAGTACAGAAACTTTACTTAAACATCCAAAAAATGATTGTCTTGTAACTTTTCGATGCTTCTCTTATAAAAACAGATCCTGGAAACTATAAACATTGCTCGTTGTACCTATTCCTTGATTGAAGAACATGTTAACATGTTTAATGCACTCCATAATTACTGTTAAGACCAATTCCCACTTCCGAAAATTGCCATCCGCTTTCTCTTTTCTCTTTGCTTTCCCTTTCTTTACTTACTCATATTTCGGAAAATGTCTGGGTGCAGGATTTTCTTCCCTGGGTATATCTTCTGTGATTTTTTTTTTGTAACCCACCCGACACCTTTCCATACTTGGGAATTTCTTGGAATCTGTTTCATGGGTTGGCAGGTGCACCTTCATGGCAATTCGCCATCACCGCTACCTCCGTACTTGTTTCCAAATATGCAATAATTAAGCTTTAATGCAAGTAGTTCATCCTGCAAGAACCATTAAGATTGTCATTAATGTCCGAAAGGCCAGAGAATATTTTTCATTACTACGAATTAAACCAAGATTTGTGGAGAAGTGTGTTATCCTTTCCAATTATTCATTTCAAACATGATGCAATCTATTTTTGTGTGCCGGCGGGTTGGCGCCTTTAATAAATCTCTAATTCTTCATCTCTCTTCGTCATCACCGCGACCTTCACACTTTTTTCTAAATATGCAATTAGTGAGATTTAATGGTAACAGTTCATTCTGCACGAACCCTTGATATTGTCATTGATCAACGAAACACTCGAGGAGATATTCCATTGATATGCATCAAATCATAATTTGTGGAGGGTTATATTATCCCTCCCCAATTTTCATTTCAAACATCATCTAGAGAAAACGGAAATTCTCGTTAACTTGTGGAAGCAGTTATGTCCAGATACAGTAAACACATTCAGGCATAATGGCCAGAGGTTCCACTATTCCAGGGCATATTCTTACTACTCATCTCCCTCCGCCCAGGAGAAAAAAAGGAGATGGTCCCTTGGTACACCGAGAGATATATTTCAAGCCAAATAATTCCAAGGCAAACCTATCTTCTTTGAGAACCTGCCCAGTTTCATTGATGGTTGGCGCAGAGGTTGATGTCATGGATTCTGAGCCGGAAAAATATGATCTGATGGGCGATGATACGACAATGGATGGTGGCAATACAGAGATTGTTCCCACTCCTACGCCCAAATTGAAATCAACCATAATGGGCAGAACATACCGGCTCAGTGATGGCGGTCATGACAACACCAAAAGGAGTTTCAGAAAAGAAACCGACGTTGAACGCAATAGCTTCTTTGCAGCTCGAAAGTAGGAATTCCAGAGGTCCAAATTAGTCCATTCTTGGCGGAAGAGTTTCACTGTAAAGAAATGATATGTTGATGTTCCCAGAGATATATTTCAAGCCAAAAAATTATTCAGTTGCGAGACTACTGTCATGTTCTCTGGATATACAATTTAACATCTTCGGGAATCAGGTCCAGAACTCTCACTGTTGCAAGGCATATTTCTACTAGTCATCTCCTTTCACCCAGAATGGACTAATTTGGGTCTCTGAAATTGCACATGCAACTTGTGTCCTTGAAGTTTTTTTGACTATGCAGAGGCGGTTTCTAGTTGTGTCCTAACTTTCAATTAAGGGCTATTCCATTTTACCTGCAACGTTTTTCGTCTTCTTCGTCATGGAAAGCTTCTGAAAACTATCAATTTTACCACAGGATGATTCATCGAGGAGAAAAATGCAAGGATCCTGCATACTGCGGATCTCGGGCCTGTGTTTGTGGCAGATACGTTCAATGTTTTGGCCTGAAGAATTGGGTCCAATTTCTAGGGATAGATGTACAATACTCAATGTTTTTATTTTTTTTAAATGGATTTGCTATTAACAATTTTTTCCTTCGATTCTTTGTTGCTGCTTCTTTTCTGGATTTAACGCCTGTTCTCATTGGCATGGTTCAATGGTCTTGTAGTTCTTCGATATTGTGTTTACTTAGGTTATTTTTTTTAAGATGGAATATGTAATAATTATATGACAATGTACTGTGTCAATCCACCAGACTTTTATGCAAACAAAAAATGGATTACACACAGTTTCAAACCAACATTCAATTCTATTCATAATGCAGATACAACATAGCAATACCAATGTACAATGTTGCAGCAAAATCATCATTCTTGTTTCCATACATACAATTATTAAGTTTTAATGCTAACAACCCATAATTGAAGAAGTTTAATACTTAAGTTAATATGTTAAAGTCATGGAAGAATGTATCAAGAACAAACTTACACCCACACACTCCAATAAAATCTAATCTTCAACAAAGCATTTGCTGACAATTAGTAGAAAATGAAGTTTAATACTTAAGTTAATATGTTACAGTCATGGAAGAATGTATCAAGAACATACTTACACGCACAGGTTGTAATAAAATCTGATCTTCAACAAAGTATTTGCCGACAATTAGTAGAAAATTATGTTTTTGCAACAATGGGACTTCTTTGAAACCAATTCGCGCTTACGAAAAATTCCCTCTGCCTTTCTATTTTCTCACTCTTTTATCCCCAGTAGTTTCTCTTCTTGGTTACTTAATCATTTTTTTTTCGAAAATGCCTTGCTGCGCGGCTTGGCGGATACACGTGTTTCCGCCGAATGCTTCCCCTTTCTCTAAATTGGCCCTCTATTGTTCTGTGTCCTACAAGTAGCACCCAGAGTTCCACGATATACAAATTGACAAGAAGATTTGCGCGTTGGTTGGCTCAACATTGCCCTTCTATTTTTCCATGACCTCCAAATAGCATTCGAAGCTCCACGATATACAAATTGACACACAGGCTCCAGGGCTGGTGGGCTCAAGATTGCCATTGTTTACAGAAGGAAAAGTGATAAAATGATCCATACCACATTTGTGTCACAGAAGCTATATTAAAGGGCAAAGAATTTCCTCTATAGTTCTGTGTCCTACAAACAACACCCAGAGTTCCGCACTATACAAATTGACAGCCAGACTTGTAGGCTGGCTGGCTAAAAAAATGACTCAGATTTTCGTGATATACAAATTGACAGATGAATCATACAACCAAGAACCAAGTAAACATGTGGATCATATTCCTAGTCGTTGTTTTCTATGCCCGCCACCTTCGCACTTATTTCCAAGTATATATCTTGGCAGGAAAAAGGGATATCTGTTATAGATGTGAATATATTGGCCCTTCTTTTTCATCTTCTATACTTAGCCAAATATTTGTTTCTCTTTTCCCTAAACTTTATCTTTCTCGTCACTTATTCATTTTTTTGAAAATGTCTGGCTACGCGCGTGGGCAGACTTGCAGGTCCTCACTTCTCTTTTGGAACTATTGTCACCCCATTTTGAAGCTCGTCTGTCCGCTTTCCATACTTCACCATCTCTTCGAATTTATTTCGCGGATCATCAGTTTAGTGGGTTCAAGAAATATTAAGTTCCTAATCGTTGTTTCCTGTGCCCATGCCCTTTTGCGATTAGAAATTACCAATTATATATAAGATCTTATTTCTAGTCGTGCAATTATCAAGCCTTAATTTCAAACATCATGGAATTTCATTTGTGCATCGTTAGGTTGGTCTGTTCATGAAAATTTCAATCATCGCTTCCAAGAATGAGTCCTCCCGACCATTTCCCTATTCCATACTTAGCCACTTTCCCAGAATTCCGCAAATATACAAACCAGTCGTTGAACTGCTCCTTCATGCTCTCTTCCATTTTACACATTTTGTAGTCAAAATTTTCGATACATAAAATTTGACCGTGGAACACTCACCTCTCCTGAGTATCCCTGTAACCCTTTTTTGAATCCTGTCAAACCGCCTTTTAGACCTTGCCATTCTTTCCTTGCTCTCTGTTGTGTCCATGACCTTCACACTTGTCTAAAATAAA
>ML780484.1:712239-732135 GCA_009831015.1 Picea engelmannii
ACTAACATTTATTTCTAACATCTCATCATGCACGAACCGTACAGATTGTCATTGATGGGCGAAAGACTCGAGGAGATTTCCTATTAATGCGCATTAAACCAAGATTTGTGGGGGGTTATATTATCCCTTCCGAGTGTTGATTTCAAAATCATGAAATGTCGTTCGCACGTCGCCGCCTTGGCACGTTCATGAAACCTCCAATCCTTAATTGCTCTTCATCATACCCGCCACCTTTGCATTTCTAAATATGCAATAAGTAAGCTTTACTGCTAATAGTTCATCATGCACCACCCATACAGATTGTCATTAATCAGCGAAAGGCTCAAGGAGCTTTCCCATTCATAAGCATTTAACCAAGATTTAGCACAGAGTTACATTATGAATGGGAAAGCTCCTTGAGCCTTTCGCTGATTAATGACAATCTGTATGGGTGGTGCATGATGAACTAAGTGTTCATTTCAACCATTGTCTGGAGAAAACCAACGTTCTCATAAACCTATGGCATCAACTCGACAACAATTTTGTGGAGATATAGTGAACATATTTGGGCGCGAGGACCAGAACTTCCAGTGGTCCAGAGCATATTCTTATTACTCAACCTCTGTCATAGAGAACTAAGTAATTTGGACCTCTGGGATTACTCGTGTAGGCTGTGTCCCTGAGGCTTTTGACTATAAGGACCTAGTCTCTTGGTGCGCCGATAAATTTATTTCAGACAAAAGAATTATTCCACTATAGGACTGCTCTTTTTTTTCTTTGTCACCTCAGGTCTTCTGCCAGATGTTAAGATTATCAGAGCCAACATTGACGTTCAAAGGAGAATATTGCAAACAGTTCCTAGAAAATCATAATAACGGGTTGGACCTCTTGCCCCATTTATTGGAAGACCTGATTCTAGTTCTTGAAGATATCACAAGCTTGCAGGTTAGTTCATTTAGAAATCCATTCCACGAAATTGCCTGGTTGTTTACAAGAATAACGGGACAGGAGTCCACAACAACTATTTCCAAGATGGCTCTTTGTATTTTTTATTTCACAGTCAATGAACAAGCCATTTTTTATTGGAGAAAGTTAATTTCCCATGAAATTTGTTCCCAATTGTCAAGCTTCAAAAGGGAAAAGAAATTTTATATGTCATCCTACTTAGTTTTTGTGATAGCGCATTGCTATCAGTTTCCACAATTGTCTCTATCCAAGAATGTCAACTGGGAATTCAACCCAGTAACGTTCTGGTACCAGGCCTTATGGAAGCACAAGGCTTCCCATTGTTTTTATGAGTTTTTTAATGGCTTCATGTTTTCTTTTAAAGTTTTGTTGTTAGGAGAAGATGCTCCCTGCATATCTGAACAAGAAACCAGTTTTTTTGAGAGGAAGGGGACACTTGAACATTTGGATAATTACACTATGATAAGAATTTTTGGCTCCATGTAAAAACCTTCTCTCCTTCCATGTCACATTACGGACAAAATGTTTGTTGCAGAAGTAGCACGAAAATACAACTACTGGTTGCATCTATTGAAAAAGAAGAAGAAAAAAACAGTTCATTCCTCTGCCTTGGAAAGTAGGGGAGTTCGTATTGAAAAGCATCAACAAAATTAATGAATTTGCAACGCATTCTAGCATATTCAACCTAAGATATGCTGAAAGCATAAGAGGGTTCGACCCTGATAATATTTTCGACAACATTTACAAACACTTGGACTCGACGATTGTTTTTTTTTAAAACACCTTCTCGAAAATAGAGACATTGGCGGCAACGATCCTGCTTCTGATGTCGACGACCTAGACACAGTGCAAAGTTGCACAAAATTGTACACGCAACAAGGGAAAGGCCCTGGTGACAAGAGTGTTCAATCAACAAATAGCACTAAAAAAAGTACGACATCCCAAAGTATCGCTCCAATGGCCCACCACAGCAACAAAGAAACTTGGATTTCTTCAAACGGAGGAGGAGATAACGACCCTCCTCAGTCTAAAATTGATAGTTCTCACAAGCTTCCAGTAGAGAAGAAGAGAAAAAAATATGTGGGACAGGCGGAAGAGTCAGAAATTCAGAGTGAGAACATGGAACTTGACACTGATCTGGATAGCATGCTCCACTACCTTGATCAACCCAAAGATGTCATCCAACATAGCCGTCCAATGGACATATCCGATACCGAAAATTTTGACGAAGATGAATCCTTCGTGTTCCAGAGCGTTGTTTTTGACAGCTAATCCAAATAATTGATAATTGAGAAAAAAAATGTAAAAAATAAGAAATGAAAATCTCATTCAAAGGTTGACCTTGACAATATGTGGCCATCCCAAATCTATCAAATTCACAACGCGAGAGGAGATGCACTTCATGATTCCATTGGAGGAATCGAGACCGAGAATGCCAGACTGAAGGACTGGATCAAGGAATTGGAAGAGGCTTTGATTCCTATGCCATTGCTTGTCAATCCTTTGGCAATAGCCATGCCTTCCACCCCTGTAGCCAACTTAAAAGCATCCTCCAACCTTCTCGCATCTTGTAGAGGATATGTGGAAAACAATATCAAGAAAAGAATGGAACCGGTTACCGAGGCGTGGAAAACATCACAAGCCATCACTTCCCTTGGAACCAGGGCACATAGTTTGATCGAACATTTGTAGGTGGAGTTAAAAGATGAAGAAAATTTCTATTTAAAGACGGTCCTTCCTTTTGGCACCATTGTCAACAATATGACAGAAACAAAAAGAATACAATGAGATCTTCCATCCAAAAACCAGATCGGTCAATTAAATGTGTGCTAGAAATAAAAAGTGAAGAACCTGCATCTCATTGTTCAGTCATGTGAACAAGCCATATCAAAGAAAGATAAATTATTCACAAGGTTGTCAAGAATAAACTTAGCCAGAAAGACAAATGACTTTCAAGACCCCAACTTAATCGCAAACTCCTTATCCTTAACTAGGCAAGAGTTCAATAAACAGGTTGATATGTTTAAGGCATTTTCCCTGCAAAAGTTTTACAACATCCTTGAATATGATCAAGATAACGTTGACGACTAGCTAGTCGATTATTCAGTACAGAATGAGGAAATTCATCAGGCTCTGTGTAATCTTTCTATCGACTTCTGGGAATTAGAAAACGTTATTTTCAACATAAAAATCCGGAATGAGATCAACGTCACCCCAATGAGAAGCTATATTGAAGAATGGCTTGAAACAGAATTGAAGTAGGCCACCGACGAAAGGAAACAGGCAGTTGCCAGGATTCCAGTAGTCGTCAACGACATCAATGAAATGGCAGCCGCAAGCAAATAGCCAAAGGGCTCATATGTACCATCACTATAAGTCTTTTGATTGCATCCTACTTTGTTTATCAACCCAGTTATTCCACTTTTTTAAATGGAAATGTCTAGGAAAACACTTATACCTTTCAATTTATTTTTTTTGCAGGGATTGCACTCTATCTTCTTTCTACAGTCCTATTTCTTGTACATATTTCTCTAATGGTCCGCGGGAGCCCCAATCCCAGTCTACATGACAAACGCATTGAAATTTCCATTAATATGTAACAAACTTTTATTTTTTTATATATTTCAAAATTTCCAGTAGTATGTAACAAACTTTTATTTTTTGACATATTTCACATAATACTATTTTCTTATCTCCTTTTAAACTTATGTCTTAATACATTTTTATCTTTCACCAGTCTATATGACAAACAAATTTGTATTTTGCTATATAATTTTAAAAAATAAATGGTGCTCTACATGCCAAGCGTCATTTGCTGCATGGATAAATTTCCAATTTTTTTCTTCCACTATGAACAAATTGTATTTTGTTATATACTTTCAAAAAAATAATGGTTCTCTACATGCCAAGCGTCATTTACTAAATGGATACCACCTATGCTTCATGCTGCTTGCCACATCTTCGTTGTAGTTTCCTATCTCTTCGCGGGGTCGATGTTCCGTGATATACATGTTCAACACAACATTTTTGTGATATACATTTTGCACAAAACACTTCTGTCATTTACAATTCAACCCCATTTTCCACAATTTACCTTGCTCCACGGGGTCGCACCTCAGCGCTAACGAAATTTTATGCCCCATGTTCCCTAATATACATGTTGCACACAACATTTTTGTGATATACCTTTTGCACCGAACACTTCCGTCATTTACAATTCGACCTAATTTTCCACAATTTACTTTGTAACCTTGTTGGCAGGGACTACGTTGCCATGCAGCCTTGTTTATCTTTGTAATGATTTTTTTTAACTTATTTTTTTGATATCACATTTTTATAATTTTCTAAATATTTGTTATTATGTTTAATCGTTTTTTTTTCATACATGTTGTTACAACTTTTATCTCAATATTATTGATAATAATAATAATAATAATAATAATAATAATAATAATAATAATAATTTAATTTTAAAATTATGGTCAAACTAGACATCAAATTGGTGTAGGAGACCCCTTATTTGTGAAACAAAAAATTCCTTCCTTAAAACGATTTAACGACTAAAATCTATAAACATACCTTACCATATCACTCCATCTAGTAAAAAGAACATTTAAATAAATCAAAAAATGAAAAAACCAATTCAGTAAATCAAAAGATAGACAAACATAACTCTCAATAAACAAAGAGGAATCTCAAAATGAATTAAAAGACACATACACAAAATTAGGTAAGAAACGACTAGTGTTATTTTATCTTTCTCTATGCTAAATAAATCTAAGATTAAGATCAAAGTATTTCAAGAATATTATTCTAAATTCATTGAGACATGTGATATAGTTTATTATTTTATTAAATATATATTTTTTTAATGAGAGGCATGTGATATAGTTTAGTATTTGCACTCATAGTTATAATAAATATTATTAGCAATTTTCTCAAGGTACGTTGTTATAGCAATAAGTTGAATATATTTTTTCTTTAAATATGATATTTAATTATGTGAAAACATTTGTTTTAAGTAAGAAATACTAAATATCATAACTATGTGAAAACATCTGTTTTTAAGTAAGAAATACTAAATTAATATTTTGTGAATAAAATAAAATATTTTGTGAATAAAATAACTAATTGTGAAATTATTGCAATATTTTACAATAATTATTTTATTTTTAACAATTATTGCAATATTTTACAATAATTATTTTATTTTTAACAATTATTGCAATATTTTACAATAATTATTTTAACTATGTAATGTAGGGAATAAAAATTGGAAAAAAAAATCAACATGTTAATAAAGAGAGAAATATAAGTGGAGAGAGTTGTGTTGGCTAATACTAAGAAACAAGAAATAATATGTTAATTGATCTAACTTGTCAAACTACAATATTTGTCAAAGGAGTAATTGAATCTAGAAATGAGTCACTTATTGTTGATTCAATTCCCAAACCAAAAGCAATAGTTTAAGATCGTCTATTTATATAAACTAATTGAGTTTCCTATATTCTATGTGTAATTGGGCTCAATCGTTCTGATTGCATTTAAGCATTGGGGAAGAAAGTGCCTAATTGTGAGACCTCAATAGGGACGGGAAACTAATTGGAGCCTAATCATGTGTTGTGTAATGGAAAATAGTGAGCATGTTCAGAGCTTATCTCTTCGTATCTCATACATGAGTGCATATAGAAAAAACAAAAAATAGATGGTGGTGGTCATAATCTTGGCAATAGAAATATTGTAGGAAAAAACAAAAAAAGAAATAGAGGTAGTCATATTCTCTGCCATAAAATGTTAGGGACCTAACCCCTCACGTAGGTAGAATAATATATTTCCATGTAATAAAGGTCAATATTAATAAGCCCTAGCAATAAGGAAGAATAAGTCAAATGTAAGAAGACCTAATAGAAGCTTCTGCTTCTAGAAGGATCTTCCTCTAGATTGTTCTTTTGGATAGACATATTTAGTATAAATAGGAGTAGAGGGTATGAGAAGTTTTGTCTTGGATATTATTGTAATAGAGATCTGCTCTACTAGAGGTTGCCCCCTTGAAGAGGCAAGTGAACATTGCTCTTAGTAATCAAAGTTCTCTTTCTGGTGTTATTCTGGTATTATTTGGTATTATTGTGTTGTTGTTCTGGTTATATCATTGTTTATCTACCATTTCTAACTAATTATTTTTGTTCTGCATACTATTTTATATCTAGAATATTACAAGTGGTATCAGAGCACCTTCCTTGATAGAAAATTGTGGGTTGAATTTTTTTTCAGGGTAGAGATGTATTCTGGTGTCTTTTAGCTACATAGATCTGTCGTTACATGCATAAATGAGCGGTCGGGGATTCATACACATAGGAAATACAAGTGGTACTTAATCACACATCTGTTGGCCACCCTTGTAACCCATGTTCGTGCCCCTTCGAGTGGTAGCGCATCATACAACACATGTATACGGATCGACCTAGATCTCCTGAAGCCTTCCATAGATAAACCAATCGGTCGCCTGACTGCTATAGTGCCACCAAGAACAACAATCAAGAAGATACTCTCTAGTACCTGGGTAGTCGGGTAGTATGACTAAGGGCATGGTCTAGCCTCCTTAGTTGGTGTCCTGAGATATTGGGCTGAGTACTATTGTTGGACCCTGCATGTATATCATAAAGATATAACACATGGAAAACCCTTGTCTATAGAACCCTTGAATACCCTAACCCTTGGGATGGAAACAAAAATAGAACAGACAAGATTTATTGCCACACAACCGTGTATCCTACATTCGGGTTGTGAAATTACTACACATTTCTTCTTGTTAAGCATCTGGGCATTTCGTCACTGCAGTATTCTTTAGATCGGAGTATAACTCCACAAGAGTAAAAACAAAACAAAAACGAGTATGGATTTGTTGGCACCATTATTTGAGACCTATCACATTAGATTTCTCTCTTCTCCCTTATCGCATTCATACCTATCATTTTTCAGTAATTTGTTTTTTCTCGTGGACCCGACCCCCTTCCAACACCCTTATTTGGGATTTACCCCATTGGATTCCACTCTTCGCCCTGATCGTTGTGATACACTTCACCCATAACCCATTTTGTTTTTGGTCCCACTTGTCCCTTTTCGTGTTCCCTCTTCATCATGGCCCACACCCGTAGCCAAGACTTGGAATCTTGCTTCAATGCCTTGCACTCTAATTTCACAAAAACCCAACAAGAAGTGAGACAAATCAGTGCCAATGTTGCCATTGTCAATAAAAATATGCATTCCTCCATCGATGCCAAAATAGAGGACCTCAAACAATACCTTGCTACCCATCTTGAAGCCTTCAATACCCATTTTGTCTCCTTCACTATGATGATCTCCGCCAAGCTGCATATCCCTACAGATCTTCCCTCATCTGACCCACCTTTGCAAAACGAAGGTGAAACTTCCTCTCATTCCCATAATTTTTAGCCCCATCACTTTCAGCGTGACCTACGCCTTCTACATGTGGATGTAACCAAATTTGATGTCTCAGATCCCACTGGATGGGTAACTCAAATGGAACATTATTTCTCTTTATATGGCATTAAATATGAGTTGGCCAAACTTCGATATGGTGTTCTCCATCTAGATCAAGAACGTTGGAAATGGTGGCAATGGAGAAAAAATGCCCACCAAGGGTATGTGGCTTGGACACACTTTGTGCCAAAGCTTTATGAATGCTTTGACATTGACACCAAACATTTAGGTCGTTTGAAAAAGTTGAAACAATCTGGCATAGTGGAAGACTTTATAGTCGCTTTTGAGTGATTGGATTTTCATATAGAAGGCATGTCTGATGATTTTTTCCAGGAATGTTTTATCAGTGGCCTCAAGGATGAGATTTGTTCCCATGTCCTCATGGCTTGGCTTGAGAGTTGGGTGGACACTACTAAAATATCTAAGAAATCATAATGTGTTGTCTCTTCTCAAAACCGAAAACCATCCTTTATTCCTCACACTAAACCAGTCACTCCCACTCCTCCTTCTACTCCACTAATGATCCAAAAATGGATCCAAGAACCAAAATGGGTCCAGGAAGGCCTAAAACTCATAAGTGCTCAGAATTGATTCAAAACAGATGTGTGCATAGGCCTCGTCATTACGAATCCAACGCAACTTGAACGGGCTTAAACAGAGGTCGTATGTGAAAGATATTGCGATCTTTTCATTTTTCCAAACATGTAAATTTTTTGTTGACTGTATAGTCTGTACAATGTTGACGTGCCAGCTGACCGTACAGTCCATACAGACGTACAGTGACGTGGAAGGAACATTGGCATGCTAACTGGGTATTTTATGGCTGACAGGTGGATGAGTTATATTGTGACATGTGGCACCACTGCAAGGGTCACACGTGGCTCGTATGTACAACTAAGTTGGCATGGGACAATCTGGCAAGGTAGTCCCGTGGATGAATTGGATGTTGACACGTGGCAGTTAGTGGGAAATTGTTATGGTACCACGTGGCCCAATCATGGGCTTCCACGTGGCACCCCTCTGTTGGTTTTATTGGTAAAAGTTTCATGGACTCCACGGGAGTCGAACCTGTGACCTCTAGCCCAAGTGGAAGAGTTTTAGTAGGGTCGGGCTACTAGCCCGCCCATGGTAGTGCTTGTAAACTATAGTCTCAATTAAATATTTAAAGTGTAAGGAGTGTTATGGCCACAGAGTAAAGGGTCGGGGCTATTCCCCATCCCGCGATCCTTTTGCAAACCATACATTCACCATTACCATAACACTTGGCGACCGTTGCAACGGATTATCCCACGGTTCTTTCCATTGCATATGACCCAAACCTTCCACTATTGGCGTGATTTCGGGTTAAGCCCTGGTCAGCGGAGGCAAGCCCCATCTGACCAGGGGATAGAAACTAGGGGTCTAACCATTTTACATGCACGTGGATCTTGGGGGAGCGGCCATATGGCCAAGCGCATGTGACCAGGACCGACCGTTAAGGGGCTAGTGCGCCAAGCACTCAACATAAGGCCACATGGAGATGTGCATGTGACCAGGGCCCTCCGAATAAGGGGTTGTGCCTGCATTTTTCCCAATTTTGGGTTTTTAACCTTATTATAAGATTTTTATTAATTTTTCAACCAATTTTGAGAGATTTTGGCCATTATTGGAGGATCTGGAGCTCTTTTTGAGGCCATATCTTGGGGGGAAGTTGGGCGTTTGTTGTCAAATTCAAGCCTATATAAACCATAGGTTCTTGGAAGCCTAAAGGGAGGTTCATAATAGTAAATTGCTGAGGAAATTGACAGTCCAAGCCATTTTTATGCAGTGAAGCTATTGAGGAGAGCAACTTTGCAGGCCATTTCTGAGAGCTTCGTTCATCCGTTTTCAATGTCGTCAATTGTGTTGGGTTCTTGAGATCTAGAAGAACACAGCCAGATAATTTTTTAATCCATTTGGCACTTTTATGATGTACTTTTGAATCTTTGAAGAGAAATAAGAAAGCCTCACTCACTGAGACAAAGACTCAGAGACATAGGCGAGATTGTCGAACTCCGTTAACAACTTTTCTTGTTATGGTTTTGTTGATTCTTGTGCTTATTTCCATATCTGTATATTTCATTATGACTTCCATGTTACATATTTAATTCTTCCTCTTTCATCAATTTCCTAAATGGTTAATGAACTCACGTTTTAAAACTCAACCATAGTCTTTACAAGATCTTTTCGGATCAAGTGATATCAGATCTAGTTGACGGTTGGTTTTTGAGATTGCATGATTACTAGGGAAAAGATGAATTGTGGTGAAGGCGAGCTTGTTGAAGAGAATCCTGATATTGGATCAAGAAAGAGAACTTCTCAAAGAGAGAAGATGGCATCAGAAGAGGGACTTTCTCATGAGGATAAAGAGTTTTGGAATACCTTCTTTTCCATGTCGGAGATGGTGAAGGTTTTATATGATGATTACTTGGAGCGGAAGAGACCGGTTCTGGGTGAATCTTCAAAATCCAAAAGTGAAGAAGGAGAGGATCCTCCTAAAACTCCTCCTTCACCTCCTTCTTCTCAATCAACTTCTTCTTCTTCAAGTACAAGTTCCAAATCCACTGCAAGAAAACATTCCCATAAACATAAAAATGAAATGCCTTTACTTAAGCTTGATGTAAAATTTGAATTACCCATGTATGATGGTGAAGTAAATGTAGAGAGGCTTGATAACTGGGTCAGACAGATGGAAGTTGATTGCAGTGTGCAACAAATCAAGGATGAGGCAACTCAAATCAAATTGGCATCGCTTCGACTTGCAAGCACAACACTCATCTGGTGGCAAAGTAAGTTGCAAAATGGCACACAACAAGTGGGTAATGTATTTCCATCATGGAAAGTTTTTGTTTCTTCACTTAGAAAGAAATTTTATCCTTTGGGTTATAAAGAGAAGGATTTAATTGAATGGCAAGGTCTTAAACTAAGAAAGGGAAAAATAGTGCAAGAATACACAGATAAACTTTGTAAGATGGCATTAATGTTTGACATTCCTTTACATACCCAAGAAACTCTTATGAAGTATATAGGAGGTTTACCTGCACATATTCGCAACATTGTATTTATGTTTGGACTAAATAATATTGATGAGGTTTATGGTCAAGCAACATACATTGAGGCAGGGAAAACAGGAGTTGGTGTATCGGGGGAATCGTCTTCGAGAAAAGAGAACAAAAGGAAGTGGAATGGCAAGAAGGCAAATTTAGTAACAAGAAAGGAAGAGAATCTCTCTTGAAAGCATTGCAAGAAAGAAGGGCATGATGATGACCATTGCTGGAAATTGCATCATGAGAAGAGACCAAAGTGGTTCAAAGAGAGAAAAGGGAGGCAAACAGTTGCAGCAACATCACGACCAACATACTTGGGATCGAATTCGGGAGATGAATCTAAAATTTCAGCAATTGGTTTGACAGGTAAAATTGGTGATGGATTTGATTCTAGAAGTAAATTGTTTCATATAAGGGTCGTAATGAGGCATACTAAGGTCGACACATTGATAGATAGTGGATCTCAATCTAACTTGATTTCAGAGGAAGTGGTTAAACAATTGTGATTAAACACTCAGATGCATCATAAACCTTACTCACTTAAATGGATAAGCAACGACCATAAATTTCACATAACAAAGCAATGCACATTAAAGTTTGCAATTTCATATAATTTTGTGGATGAGGTAACATGTGATGTGGTGCCACTCAATGAATGTGGAATGGTTTTAGGTATTCCTTATTTGTATGATCTCAAAGAAATCTTCTATAGGGAACAAAATCAGTATCACTTAATCAAAGCAGATAAGGAATATGTTGTACATGCTCATCATTTAAAAGCAAATCAATTCCTTCAAACAATGGAACAACTAAGAAAGGAATCTCATGCAAGCAACACACCTATAATTGTCCCAAATCAAGAAATTGATCTTAAGCAAGAACATGAGATGATTGTAGATTGGAAGTTCAATCATACTTTGCTTCAAGATAAGCTAATGACGTGCAAGTATTACAAACATATTATCTCATTTGTAGTCATATTTATGATGTTATCATTAGTAATGCTGTCAACATGGATGATAGTAGCTTCAGTAAGATGTGACAGAGTACATGTGGATTACAATATGCTATCAATTATCATGGTTGTTTTGTAATTGATCTTGATGAAACAGGTGCACAAGACAAATTTTAAAACAAATATCAAGTTGGGTGGCCTATACCACACTTGATGACTAGTTAGTAATCTTTTGGAGGACCAAAAGTTCTTAGTGGGGAGGATTGATCCAAAAATGGATCTAGGAACCAAAATGGGTCCAGGAAGGCCTAAAACTCAAAGTTCTCGGAATCCATTCAAAACAAACGTGTGTGTAGGCCTTGTCGTTAAGAATCCAATGCAACTTGAATGGGCTCAAACAGATGTCGTATGCGAAAGATATCGTGATATGTTTGTTTTGCCAAAAAGGCAAAATTTTTGTTGATTGTACAATCCATATAGTCCACATAGTGTTGATGTGGAAGCTAACCGTACAGTCTATACATCCGTACAGTGACATGGTAGGAACGTTGGCATGTTGACTGGATAGTTGATGGCTGACAGGTGAATGATTTATATTGTGACACATGGCACCATTGCAATGGTGACACGTGGCATGTTCGTACAACTGAGTTGGCATGGGATGACGTGGCAAGGTAGACCCGTGGAAGAATTGGATATTGACACATGGAAGTTAGTGGGTAAGTTTTATGGTGCCATGTGGCCCAGTCATGGGATACCACATGGAACCCCTCTGTTGGTTGTATTGGTAAAATTTTTATGGACTCCATAGGAGTCGAACCCGTGACCTCCGGTCCGGGTGGAAGAGTTTTGGCAGGGTCGGGCTACTAGTCCACCCATAGTAGTGCTTGTAAACTATAGTCGCAATTAAATATTTAAAGTGTAAGTAGTTTTATGACTGCAGAGTAAAGGGTCGAGGCTAGGCCCCAAACCGAGATCCTTTTTCAAACCATACGCCCACCATTACCATAACACTTGGCAGCTGTTGCAATAGATTAGCCCACGGTTTTGTCCATTGCATATAACCCTGACCTTCCATCGTTGGCGTGATTTCAGGTTAAGCCTTGGTCAGTAGGGTCTAGCCTCATTCGACCAGGGGCTAGAAACCAGGGGTCTAACCATTTTACATGCACGTGGAGCTTGGGGGCGCGACCATATGGCCAAGCGCATGTGACGAGGACTGACCGTTAAGGGGCTAATGCGCCAAGCACTCAGCATAAGGCCACATGGAGGCGCGCATGCTACTAGGGGCCTATGAATAGGGGGTTGCGCCTACATTTTGCCCAATTTTGGGTTTTTGACCTTATTATAAGATTTTTATTGATTTTTCAGCCAGTTTTGAGAGATTTTGGCCATTATTAGAGGATTTGGAGCTCTTTTTGAGGCCAAATCTTAGAGGGAATTTGGGAGTTTGGTGCCAACTTCAAGCCTATATAAAACAAAGGTTCTTGGCAGCCTGAAGGGAGGTTTAGAATAGGAAAATGCTAAGGAAATTGATAGTCCAAGCCATTGCTATGTAGGGAAGCTATTAAGGAGAGCAACTTTGTGGGTCATTTCTAGGATCTTTGTTCATCTGTTTTCAATGTCGTCAGTAGTATTTGGATTCTTGAGATCTAACAGAACACAACCAGATCATTTTGTAATCCATTTTTCACTTTTCTGATGTACTTTGGAAGCTTTGAAGAGAAATAAGAAAGCCTCACCCATTGAGACAAAGGCCCGGAGACGTAGGCAAGATTGTCGACTCCGTTAACAAATTTTGTTGTTATGGTTTTGATGATTCTTGTTCTTATTTCCAGATTTGTATATTTCATTATGGCTGCCATGTTACATCTTTAATTATTCCTCTTTCATCAATTTCCTAAATGGTTAATGCACTCATGTTTTAAAACTCAACCATAGTCTTTAAAAGATATTTTTGGATCAACTAAAGATCCAGAAATTGACTACGATAGAAATGGTTGAACACCAACTCAAAGGCCTTTGTTATAATTGTGATGACAAATATTTTCCTGGGCACAAGTGTAAGGAACAAAATCTTTTTATGGCCATCTTGGAGGATGTTTCGGAAGACGATGTTGAGTCTCCCCTTGTGGTCGTGTCACACGAACCCACTAACATGACCCCTCCCTCAGACCCTCCCCAAACCCTCAAGCTAATTGGGTACATTAAGCATAGGAAGGTCATCATTCTTGTTGATAATGGAAGCAACCATAATTTTATTCATCGCCAAACTGCCCAAGAAACAAATTTCTATATCTGTGCCATCAATAATTTTCAAATCATGATTGCCAATGTTGGGTCCATGAAATGTGGAGGGCATTTTGAAAATGTGTGTCTCCAAATTGGTTAGTACCACATGAAATCTCATATGTTTTCTATCGACATGGGCGGTTGTGACATTGTGTTGGGTGCAGAATGGCTAAGGAATTTGGGTCCCATTCTCATGGATTTTAAAGAATTAATCATGCAATTCAACCAAGAGGGTCAAAAATATAAGTTCCAAGGCATCGTCGTCAGTTCACTGGAGATCATCAGTTCTCATCGCATGAAAAATATGCTCAAAAAAGGTCATTCTGGCATCATTGCACAACTCCATGCCATTCAAGCCACTGAGACACCCTCTATGCCACATGACATCCAATCCATCCTCTCTAAACATCAAGTGGTTTTTCCACTCCCCGGGGAATCCCTCCTTCTCGTGGTGTTCATGATCATTCCATTCCCCTTATCCACAGAAGCCTTCCTCCTAATATCCATCCCTATCGTCATCCCTTTTCCAAAAAAGATGAAATTCAACTGTTTAAGAATTTCTCAACATAGGTGTTATCCACCCTAGTACGAGCCCCTACTCTTCTCCTATGGTCATGGTCCTTAAGAAAGAAGGTTTTTGGTGCATGTTTCCTGACTTCCGCGCCCTCAACAAACTCACCATTAAAGACAAATTTCTCATTCCTGTCATTGATGACCTCTTGGATGAATTGAGTGGCGCCCAGTTCTTTACTAAACTTGATCTTCGTTCTCGCTACCACCAAATATGTATGAATGAGGTAGACATTTCTAAGACTTCATTTAGAACTCATGAGGGCCACTATGAGTTTTTGGTCATGCCCTTTGGCTTGTGTAATGCTCCCTCCACTTTCCAAAGCCTCATGAATCATGTCTTCTATCCTTTTCTCCGTCATTTTGTCTTAGTTTTCTTTAATTATATCCTCATATATAGTAAAACCTGGACAACCCATCTTTCTCATGTGGATCGAGTTCTCCATCTACTCTCTCAACACCAACTTTTCCTCAAACAATCTAAATGTGCTTTTGGCGCCTCAGAAGTCGAGTACTTGGGTCATCTTGTTGGCAAGATTGGTGTCAGGGTAGATCCTAAAAAGATTAAAGCTATGCAAGATTGGCCTCACCCAAAGACTCTCAAAATATTGTGTGGATTTCTGGGTTTAACAGGTTATTATCGCAAGTTTTTTCAAAATTATGGAAAGATTGTAGCACGTCTCACTGCTCTACTTAAAAATAATTATTTCACTTGGACTCCAGCATCTTCTCAGGATTTTCAAACCTTGAAGATGACCATGTGCACCACTCCAGTCCTGTCCCTTCCCGATTTCACAATGACCTTTGTCCTAGAATGTGATGATTCCAGGAGAGGAATTGGAGTAGTCCTTATGCAAGAGGGTTGGCCTTTGGCATTTACCAGAAAACAACTGTCAAATCGGCATTCTGTAAAATCAATCTATGAAAAGGAAATGTTGGTTATTCTGCATGTTGTGGATCTTTGGTTTCCTTATATATTGGGGTAGCGCTTCCAAATTAAGACAAATCATCAAAGCCTCAAGTATTTTATGGAACAACGCCTTTCCTCCCCATAGCGGAAAAAATGGGTGACTAAGCTCTTTGGATATGATTATGAGATCATTTACAAGAAAGGCACAAACAAGGTGGTTGTTGATGCACTTTATAGAAAATATGAAGATTAAGGGTCCCTTTTTCTCTCTCCTTCATTGTACCAGATTGGCTCCAACAAGAATGGCTACACGATCCCAAAATTTTGCATCTGATACAACAATTGCAGGCCAATTCTCCAGTTTCCCCAAGGTACTCTTGGCTCAATGATGAACTTCGATACAAAGGTTGTTTGTATTTAAGTAAACAGTCAAAACTTATACCCATGGTACTTTCTGAGCTTCATGCTACACCCATCGTTGGGCACTCAAGGTTTACCAAAACCTATGACTGGGTCAAACATTCTGTTTTTTGGGATGGTATGAAACATGACGTTCGTAATTTTGTGGTTGAATGTGATGTGTGTCAATGCAACAAGGGCGAAATAGTCAAATCTCCTGGCACACTATAACCTCTTCCAATTCCACCTGCTATTTGGAGGGATATCTCTATAGATTTTATTGTAGGCTTACCTAAATCGAGCAATAAATCAATCATCATGGTGGTAGTTGATCCTCTTTCCAAGTATGCTCATTTCTGTGCTCTTCAACACCCATTTACAGCCTCCATTATGGCTCAAATTTTCATGGATCAGGTCTTCAAGCTTCATGGCATGCCTAATTCTATTGTTTCTGATTGCGACCCAAATTTCACTTGCAATTTTTGGCAAGAACTGTTCAAGCTACAAGGCACCCAATTGCATCTCAACATAACTTATTATCCCCAGACTGATGGTCAAACTGAAGTTGTCAACGAGTGTTTGGAAACACATTTGAGGTGTTTTGCATTGGAAAGGAAAAATCAATGGGCTCAATGGTTACCACTAGCTCAATGGTGGTACAACACTTATTACCATACAGTTACCCGCATGACTCCTTTTGAAGCGGTATATGACAAAAACTACCTTCATTTCTATCATACTTTCTAGGTGTCTCGAAGTTCCAGGCGGTTGACCAAATTCTTACAATTCGAGAGGCTATTCTCTGTAAACTTAAAGAGAATTTAGTCATGGACCAGAATCACATGAAGCAACAAGAATATCAAGGTCGCTCAGAACGTCAATTTGCAGAAGGAGATCATGTGTTTCTTCGACTGCAACCTTAAAAGAAAATTTCCCTCAAGGTTGACCATTGTCAAAAACTGGCACCCAAATTCTATGGTCCTTATACCGTTCTCAAGTGTGTGGGATAGGTGACCTATCAGTTAGCTTTGCCCAATCATTCTAAGCTCCATCATGTTTTCCATGTTTCCTGCTTAAATAAGGTGATTGGAACTAAGTGCCAAACTCAAACCAACCTTCCCGAGTTGGATGAAGAAGGTTCCATTTAGCTACAAACACAAACATTTTTGGACTAGCGTGAGCATTGTCTGTGTCAGCACACCATCAAGAAAGTGTTAGTCCAGTGGAAAGATACAACTCCAACAGATGCCACTTGTGAACCAGCTACCATTCTGCATCAATTTCCTCATCTCAAGCCTTGAGGACAAGGTTGTTTTTAAGGGGGAGGACATGTTAGGGACCTAACCCCTCACATAGGTAGAATCATATATTTCCATGCAATAAAGGTCAATATTAATAAGGCCTAGCAATAAGGAAGAACAATTCAATTGTAAGAAGACCTAATAGAAGCTTCCGCTTCTAGAAGGATCTTCCTCTAGATTGTTCTTTTGGATAGACATATTTAGTATAAATAGGAGTAGAGGGTATGCAAATTTTTGTCTTGGATATTATTCTAATAGAGCTCTGTTATGTTGGAGGTTTCCCCCTTGAAGAGGCAAGTGAACATTTCTCTTAGTAATCAAAGTGCTCTTTCTGGTGTTATTGTGGTATTATTTTGGTCTTATTGTGGTGTTGTTCTGGTTATATCATTGTTTATATGCCATTTCTAGCTAATTATTTATGTTCTGCATAGTATTTTATATCTGGAATATTACATAAAAGTATTATAGATTGTAAAAATAAATTTAGAGGAACAAGTTTGGAATATTAACATGGAAGGATTTATACACATATGAAAGGGAGTTTCTAAATCCAAAATTAAAAGTGAAGCATGTGATAATTAAATGACAATTACACAAGTCACACAAATTTCAAAGAAAAGAATGAGGAATTCTATGAATCGACAGAAAAATACTCCATCTGAAAGCACTTTTCTTTGTCCATAATAGAATTAGACATAGATGGGGAGAAAAAGAAGTATTTGGAGTTCAACCCATGCAACAATCTACGAAACAAAGAAACCATGCCTCTTCTATTGATTTTTTTCTATTTTGTTTGCAATCTATAAAACGATGTAGCCTTTCATCTTCTATTAAGGATTTAAAAAAAAAATGAAATCTAGGAAACAATGCAACCCTACCTCTTCTCTTGAGGTTTTTATAAAGAAAATTGAAATTTAGCTCAAAGAAAGAGGGGAACTTACGTTTGTAGTGTAAGTGACATTGTGTATTCAAATACTTTCCAACAAAATATTAATAAGATTTACGTTAACATGGAATTCCACTAGAATTAATTATATTTTAAGGCTAAAGGTTTTTAAAAAGAGGCCCCTCCTTCCTTCTTTCGTATGTATGTGTGTTGTTTCTTCATTCTTTGGAAGAAAAATTAAACTACAATAAAATCCTACATAATTCAAGTACATACAATAATAATAGAATGATTACAATTATGAGGAGCTCAACCTTGAGATCCATGGGAAGTGAAGGCCTGTAATGTAATTTATGATAAGAAAATTTAAACCTCAATGAAAATGAACATACAACAAAATATTGGATAATCCAAATACATACAACAATAATAGAATGGTCATGATTGTGTGAAGCTCAACTTTGAGCCCCATGGGAATTGAAGACCTATAATGTAATTTATCTCGACAAATGCATATTCTAATGGCAATAGGTGCACCAATGTTAGGTTAAATGTAGAGCTCTTAATAAAATTATAATGGAGCATGTTGGATTATTTATTTGAAAACTACCTTAGAAATATAATCTTGAAAACAAGTTTTAAGGTGTCTCGCTATGTTAGCTAATGTGGCATGCATGATAATTCCTTTACGCACATGGAGAGAAAGACATGAATTCTATATTTTAGGTGTTCTATGTTACCAAGTGTTAAGGTGTTAAGTGATAACAGTCCCTCCATGCAACATTGGCTCACCCACCATCAAATATTTGCAACCAAAGGTTTCATGCAAGTGCCTTGATCCTTCATTGTCCAAGACTCCCACATGTCCCATGTGTAGAATGATTATTGGAAACGATGGACGATGAGAGAAAGAGTATACTGTAGCTCCCCTCAATTCTTGTAGGTTGGTTATTATACCCTAGGGTGAGCTATGATAAACTACCAAGTGGTGGTTAAAGACCCCTACATATGCTTCTTTTGGTGTGAGTGCCATTACTATGCAGGCTTTTCTAAGTATTGTTCACATGACATATGGTATCTCAATCATCTTCATTTGCTCTAAAGATGAGTATCATACGAACTTTAAGATGTCTTCAACCCTATTTAATATCTCCTCTTCGTTGAGATTATATTGTTTAGTACATTGTAAAGAGACGAGAATTTTAAAATGCCTTGAAATCTATTTAATATGTCCTCTTTGTTCATATCATAGTGTTTAGTTTTTCATAAAATATAAGGAGCTTTGTGTGGGGATACCTAGCTTTATATGTACCACTAAAAAGATAACTATTCAAGTAATTATCTAAGTCTGAGTGATCTGAATCATTAGGAAGTCTACATTTTAAATGCACTTTTTCCCCTGCATCCCCCATCCTCTTGTATATCTAATTGTTGATGAATTTTTAAATGCACACATTCCCCCCATCCCCTACCCTATGAAATAGTGAAGATTGATATTATGCTTTTAGGACCAATACGAACTATGCTTTTAGGTTAGCTAAAGATTGATTAATCCCATGATTTTGGTCCTATTGACACTGTGTATTATCTTACATGGAAGAAGGTTGTTTATTCTGTTTATTTGACATGAAAAGAAGCTATCTATTGAGTTGTGCAGACTATGTATATTCAAAACTAAAACATATTTCAATCAAGTGATATAAGTTCTATAGGCATGGATGTTAGGATATTTAGACACTTAGGAGTTAGCTTCTGTAAGAGACTTTGTGAAAATGTCTGCAACTTGATCTTCTGTAGGGCAAAAGAGCACTTCAATAACTTGATCATGAATGAGCTTTCTGATGAAGTGCATGTGTAGCTCGATGTGTTNGCAAGCTTGATGGCACTTTGATTGTCACACCAAAGTCTGGTCGGATGCTGGTGCTGGAATCCAAACTTCGATCTATGTTAGGAGTTCAGGAAGCTGTCATTAAGGGGGGATAGGCTCTAATGCCTCCTTCCTTCTCCTATTGTGTCATTATTGTAAATCCTTCAATCCTATCCCAAGTTGTTCTTAAGGGGGGATGTTAGGA
>ML780484.1:732185-759595 GCA_009831015.1 Picea engelmannii
GCGTTGGCTGGGGCCGTGGATGTTTCCCCGTAGGGGTTTTACCACGTGAAAACATCGGTGTGTTGATCTTTGATCTGGTTATGTGAGTGGTTACTGAAGGTGTTCATCCTCTGTTGGAATACCTGTGTTGTCGAACAATGGAGTAGCCTCAATGAGGCTTCTCCCTTCTCTTCTTTATAGTTTACTACTTAAATGGGCACACACAACACCTCATAACATCATCTCAATACAATTCCCTAGGTATTGTGTTGTATTTTCTATAGTTATTTTTGTGTTACATTACATAATTTTAATATGAAATATAATTATATAATTTTAATGATACAATTATAACTAAGGTTTAATATATACACATCTACTTTCCAAAATTGATTTATATAATGCATTGAATATCAATATCATCGTCACTTGAACATACCAAGACATAATATTAGTAGCAAAATCAATTTTATTAATTGTGTGTGCTAGTGCCATACCATGATCTTATGCATGCTTGCCAAAATAAATGTAAACAAAAAATTGACTACATAAAATATAACTTGTATTTTTCATTTTTTTACATAAAATATAACTTGTATTTTTCATTTTTTTAGTATAAACATTTAATCTTATTTTTTTCATTGTCCATATCAATTATAATTTTTAAAAATATATATATCAATATGTATAATTGGACTTCTAAAAAGTTTATGCTCTTGATAAGACGGGGTGACCCCTAGAAATACCTTAGATTCATAAGTTACCAATGCTAATTCTAAGACCCATCCCATAGGAGAGGGTAAAGGGTGAGTGTTGGACTAAGATTTAGGATTCAATTCATTTCCATGAACCTTGAGGAGGCCGCCATGGACGATCGAGGAAGCTGGTATCTACCATCTCCTCACTACCCTGTACCATCTCTCCTACCACTAATCTAGATCCCCCCTTGCCCGGAGGAACCTGCAGACCTTGGCTCCCTCTAACTGAACATCTTCCTTGCAGCCTGCTCACTGGATATTTTACCTGATACAATCCCGATGTTGTCTTCCACAGTGATCATTTTTATTCACAACTTCCCTCACTCTTTTAGTCTGATCTCTCTATCCTTTAATTTACACACAAAACTTACAAGCTACCGTTCTGCCATTCTACCTAGATAAACTATACTTCCTCACCTTCCATAATGTTGGAGAGCGAATTCAATGCCTTAATGGGCACATACAATGAGACCCTCTGGAACAATGAAGGCATTTTCACTACGACATATGAACTAGAAAAACTAGCACATACTGTCCCCTGTCGGACTGGGCCCTCACTACACCCTGGCACCATAAACAATCTCTCGACCCCTGCACTGACCCCGCCATCCTACCTACCTCATCTCCCTCTTCCCTCTCTTAATTACCTTTCCCAACCTTCCCCCACGGTTCTCTCGCTCCTTCCAACACCCTTCACAACCTCTGCACAGAATACTTTAGAAGCTATTCCTCCCTTTACCCTCCCTGGCACTCTACCATTTGTACATTCTGCCTTCCCTGCCAACATCAGGGAAAAAACACATCCGACACAATGGAGATTTTCTCGCCTACCTTTACATAAATGTTCGACTATTTCCACTTCATTTGGAGGCTCAAAACCACATATTAGACCTTGGAGCACAAAAAAAACAAAGAAAAAAATGGTTCTAGGGAATGATATTGGTTTAGAAGACTCGGTCTCTCTCAGTCTCTGTGCTTTAGTGGCCAGGATATCCTATAAACACCTCTGTCAAACTGACCTTGCTTCTTGGTTGCAAACAAACTGGAGGCCATTGTTGGGATATTCCCTAGAGATCTCCTTTCTGACCAGGGGTTGGCTCTGCTTTAAGTTTAATACACTGGAGGAAACTACCACTATTCTTGAGAGTTTTGGATCTTGGACGGTGGTAGCCTAATGCTCAAGCATTGGCGAACCAACTTCAACCCCTCACAAGACTACTTTCGACTGAGGCATTTCTGGGTTCTCCTCACTGGACTACCACTACATTTCTGGAACCTGAAAGCCCTTGATTCCATCAGTAATACTCTAGGTCGCTTCATCTATGTGGACCCACTGTCTCTCACTGGCTTGGACAAGAATCTAGAAAAAATCATGGTGGAGATGGATATACACGAAGGTTTATTAGAGACCATCGATATTGAATGGAGAGGACAATGTATTCGTCAGAACCTGGACTACCTTGGCATCCCTTTCAGGTGCACTCTCTGTAGAAAAACGAGCCATCTCATAAGCGTCTGCTCGGGTTACAAAGAAGAGGAGAAGACAAATGAAACTATGCTCGACCTCTCCACAAAGATGGATTCTTTGGATATAAACGCTCAACCTTCCTACCCGAATCTACCGGACTTTGATGATTCAGTCAACTCTAACTCTCTCACCAATAAGCTCAAAACTATCTATCCTTCTCTCTTCATCTGTCTAACTTCCTGGGAAAAAGATACTTTGAACTCTGCAACCACTTGGATACATGGTGCTTCCTCTCCTCAACCTGACCCTCTTCAGCCAATACTTTCCTCAGTTGCACCCCCCTTACTTCACCCCACCGGACTACCAGTGGAGAATACTACTTATACAACGATTCCTCCTCCAAAAAATCTTAGCATAGACTTATCCCAGTCGTTCCCTACTCTAGCCTCACGTTCTACACCTGCTCCTCCCCTTTCTCTTCCTCTGCTAACCACAATCCCTACACTTGTATACACCAACCCTCTTCCTCTACTAGCCACTTCCACTACAACTGTTTCCTGCAGCTCGACTCCCCTAATTTATACACCTTTGTCTATTTTCATACCTTGGGCCTCTACCTCAAGGTTTTCACTTCCAACCTCGATCCCCACTACACCTATCGAGCCTAAGAGTCATGATAGTGAGCCTATTGAACATGATTTGACTCAAGACTTGCCGGGTACCAGTGAAACTCAACCTGGGAAGAACACCCTCAATGATATGCTAGACTCGCTCCTCC
Source organism: Picea engelmannii (assembly GCA_009831015.1). Taxonomy (NCBI): domain Eukaryota; kingdom Viridiplantae; phylum Streptophyta; class Pinopsida; order Pinales; family Pinaceae; genus Picea; species Picea engelmannii. The sequence goes on from ML780484.1 coordinate 735,169, forward strand.
CGGATTACAAAGAGGTTCTCGCTCCTTCTCCCCTACCCACATACCTAGGGAAATTGGTCCTCAAGCTACCATCTACAGAGGGGATCTCGGGATGCTTGACACTTTCAGATTCTCTTCATGGAAAAGCTCACACTTGGTCAAGAGGTATTGGATACGAATACTCACAGATCAAAACAAGAAGCACCTGAAGCAAAGAGGGGCACACATTACCTTACTCCACAGATTCTTCTTCACAACATAGTGATAATGGGGCACTTAGAGGCATAAAATCCCTAGCGCGCACCAAATAATGATCATTCTCTCCCTTAATCTCAGAGGGGTTGGAGTGCCCCTAAAATCCTCCGCTTTCATAAGACTACTTTCTCGGTCTTCTCTTGACATCATTCTCTTACAGGAAACCTTGGTTGATGGACATAAAGCCATATTTTTCATCAACAAGTTATGTCCTAACTGGCTCACTTGCTCAGTAAATTCGCTGGGAAACTCTGGAGGATTAGCCATAGCGTGGGACCTTGCAAAATTTGACTTAGCACCTTTCCTGTGTTGTGGAGGCATTCTTCTAACTGGTATTGGTCACTGGAAAAATCAACAGATTAACCTACTCAACACTTATGGTCCTTGCCTTCACAGGAATATTTTTTGGGACAAATTGGAGTCCAACAGTCTCCTCGATCTCACAAATTTGATCTTGGTTGGTGATTTAAACTTCACCACCTACTCGGGCGAAGTCTGGGGTGCCTTCACTTCCCAAGACCCATTGGCAGATTATTTCAACACTCGTTTCCAAACACATGGCCCAGTTGACCTCCATCCGAAAGTCTTGGCACCTACCTGGCGCAATGGCAGAGAAGGATCGATGTTCATCTCCAAGCAGCTTGACCGTTTCTACATTTCAGAAAGTCTAATTTCAATGGATGGCAGGATCAGATCCTAGGTAGACTCACCATTCTTGTCAGACCACACTATGATATTCATGCAATTCGGTACACCAGTTGTGCGTTCATCCCTACCTTTCAAATTTAATTCTTGTTGGCTCGTCGAAGAAGGGTTCATCAACATTGTTAATTCTGTTTGGAACAATCCTATGTTCCTGAGTGAGGTAGGAATACAACATCGTTTCACTTGGAAGCTGAAGTATATGAAATCACATATTAAAATTTGGGCTACACAACATAGGCGTCTCAGTCTACACCATCTTCAGGCGCTGGAGCAAAGCATCAAAGAGCTTCAACTTTACGATCCTCTAGATGGGCATGCTAGGATAAGGCATCATCATTTAAAGATGTTTGAATCTGAGAGGAATAAAAATTTTCTTGCAGACGAAGCTCTTTGGAGGCAACGTTGTAGAGAAAAGTGGATTCAATGTGGAGACCTCAATAACAAATTCTTCCACTAATATGCAATCTCTTCAAGGAACAAAAATCATATCTGGGATATATTGGATGAAACTGGCACAATACATAGTGGACAACAAACAATCAAGGATGAAACTTCTGTTTACTTTAAATCTTTCTACGAGGACAAGCCTCTCCCCACACTATAGAACCATGTTGTTGTGGCACAACTCTACTCTCGTTCGGTCACTGAAGAGGACTCCTCATCCCTGGACAGTCCTTGTACTCTATAGGAGGTTCTGGATGCTTTAAAATATTTCTCATTGGATAAAATTTTGGACCCCAACGACTGGACCATTGAGTTCTATCTACATTTTTTCGACTTGGTGGGGACAGAGCTCCAAGAGCTTGTGGAAGACTCCAGACTACAAGGTAAGATCATTGGGGCTATAAACTCTACATTTTTTACTCTTATCACGAAAGAAAATCACCCGACCATATTCGGTGACTATAGACCGATCGCTCTCTGCAATCTTTGCTACAATCTCATCTCAAAGATCATTGCAAACATAATTAAACCTATTCTCTCACGATCTTTGTTTGCCGAACAACTAGGCTTTTTAAAGGGTAGACAAATCCTTGATGTTGTTGGCTCCGCACAAGAATTCTTACACAACATTAAACATAAAAAATCACCTTCTCTCATCCTCAAGCTTGATTTAAAAAAATCCTTCGATTGTATAGACTGGAACTTCCTCAGATTGATTTTAATCCAGTTTGGGTTCATCCAAAACACTTTAAATTGGATCATGAGTTGTGTCACCAGTGCAAATTTTGCAGTGCTCATAAACGGCGAACCCTCAAACTTTTTCCATAGTGGCAGAGGCCTCCGACAGGGTTTCCCACTATCTCTGCTTCTTTTCATCCTGGTCATGTAAGGTCTAAGTCTTCTTCTCAAAAAAAGTCAAGCCGAAGGTAGGATTACAGGGATAAAAGTTTTATGGTTAGTAAAAATCCTACACCTCCTATTTGTTGATGATGTTCTCATAATGAACAATGCTAGTTTGCTCGAATGGAGGGAAATCTCTAGACTTTTAATGGTCTTCTTCTCAGCTATGGTTCTCCAAATCAACTGGACTAAGTCGACCTTCCATTTTGCTAATCTTCAAGATCAACATTTGGATCAATTGAAGGTCATTTTCCCTCACACCTTCACCCACCTATCAATGGGTTTCAAATACCTCGGAAACTTCATTAAAGCTGACCACTACAAAGCATCAGAATGGGACTGGCTAGTCTCAAAGGTGGAAAAAAAAGTGGGGCATTGGTGTAACAAATGGCTCTCCATTAGAGGTCGTTACACCCTCTTAAAATCAACACTTGAAGGCCAACCGATCTACTTGATGGTGCTTGCTGCCACACCCACATCGGTTCTGGAAAAGATTCGTAAACTCACCTACAACTTCCTCTGGTTGGGCAACAAGGACCACCACAAATTATACCACTGCAATTGGGAATCGTTGGCAAAACCGAAATACAAAGGTGGTTGGGGGATAAGGAATATCTTCAATTTCAATCAAGCACTGGCTGCAAATTCCCTCTAGTGTGCCTTGACATCAAGTGGCATTTGGAGTGTTGTCATAAAATAAAAATACTTACCTTTTACCTATGTCGCTTCCTGGATATGATCCTGAGCTCCACACTCAAGGCACGTCTCTCGAACTTGGAGGAATCTATCAAAATCAATGCCTTGGATCACTTGTTGGATCTATTGGAAGCTAGGCTTCGGCCACTGCATTTTAATTGGCGGGGACCGCATACTAGGACTCAGCCAAGCCCCCATTCTCTCTGCTAGACTTATTACACATCTAAACTTAAAAAACACCTACTATCTCTTTCAAGCTAGCCATTGTAGCGATTTTGGAACCCCGACTTCAGACTGGAAAACTTGCAATGAACTCGAAATACCTTCAGAACTGGCTGCGGAGTGGGTAAGATATTGTCTGGAACTCACCCACATGGGCATCATCCTGCACAATGTGGAAGATCAATTGTTATGGGATGGAGGGGATAATTCAGGCCATTTATCAGTAAAAAATATGTACACTGCCATTGCTAACACAACTTGGAAAAACAACTTAACTGGTTGGCGCAATCAACTCCGGAAATGGAAAATTCCGCTTAAGATTAAGCTTTTTACCTGGCTTATAGTTGAACAAAAAATCCCCACATGGGACATCCTTAAAAAAAAAAGGCTGGACAAGCCCCAACATCTTTGTTCTTTGCTACAGGGATGAAGAGACAGCCAACCATATATTTTCCCAATGCCATTTCACCCACCTTGTCTGGGACAGGCTCATTCTGGACAACAATTTAAACACAAACTGGATAGGGACCTCCATCTCTACCTTCTTTGAACATTGGACTTCAAATGAACACTATTACAAACTACTTCCTCCACTGGTCAATTGGTTTATTTGGAAGGCTAGAAACTCAAAAATATTTGAAAATAAGCAACCTTCTTTTAGTGATGTTGCTTACAAAGCTCTTGGCCTGTTTCAAACTTGGAAAGACATACACCCGGAAAACAAAAAAAAAAGACTTTAATCAGCCCCATTATCCTTAAGGATACTCCGACGGGATGGTTCGACGGTGCAACACAACAATGTGGAACATTGAGTGGCGCAGATGGATTGATAAAAATCAGCAAGAACTCTATTTTCAGATGGACTCTCTGTTGCAGCCCAGGCACTAACACAAGGACAAAAATTTTGGGTGCATGGGCATCACTATACTTGGCCTCGAGACTAAACATTGAAAACCTTCATTTGATCAGAGACTCTAGAGTTATCATTGATTGGTTGAACCAACAAGGTAAGCTGCAAACTATCACTCTCTTGGCCTAGAAAGATAGAATCATATCACTATTTTTCCACTTCAAGAAACTCACTTTCTCTCATTCCTCCCGAGAATTCAATAAGGAAGCGAACCTGCTATCAAAATCAACATTACAAAAAAAAGCAGGTGTTCTCTCTTATAACCACTAGCTGGATGGTCATGAGGGCCCCACTCTTGCTATCAAAAAAAATTAGGATTGGGGGATTCCACTTGTTGGTAGTCTTCAGTTTATTCACAAAATATTATTAATTTTCGCAGCAACAATCTTATGTATATTCTGCATAAATCATGTAATTTTTCACTTCTCCAAAAGACTTGCAGTAGCTACTGAATTTTCTCTCTTCATACTCTTGATATCTCACCAACTATCTAGCTATTAAATAATTTATAAGCGAAAAATGTATTTGACAGTAATCCCTCCGCTAATGTAACTTAATGTGAGAACACATTATATTTCTTCAAATATAATTGAGCAATTTCTCATATCAAGTTACAAATACCAATATTTTGCTTCACAAATTCTGACATGTACAAAGATGGACTATGGACGAAGAGCAAAAGTCAAGTCTAAATTAAAGAGACGTGATAAAAATTTATAATCAAAATAGTGGATTTTTTTTTAAATAAGATAATTCTAATTACTATAACTTTATAGTTATTATTAACAAAATTATTATAAAAACCTTTTTTAATTTAGCATTTTTATTAGTATATTTAAAGAATATATTAATAAATGTAAATGAAAATATAAAATTGAAATTTTAAAAATTAATAAAATTTATTAATTTTTTATTAATAATAAATATTTTTAAAAAATAATAATAAAATTATAAAATAATAATAAATAATTTTAAAAAGAAATAATAAAAATATGGAATAATGGCATTCTTATTAGTATGTTCAAAGAATATACTAGTAAATAGTAAATATGAATGAAAATATATTATTGTAAATGAATATATAGAGTTGAAATTTTAAAAATTAATAAAATTTATTAATTTTTTATTAATAATAAATATTTTAAAATAATAATAATAAAATTATAGAATAATAATAAATATCTTTAAAAAGGAATAATAAAAATATGGAATAATGGCATTCTTATTAGTATGTTTAAAGAATATATTAGTAAATAGTAAATATGAATGAAAATATATTATTGATGAAATTTTAAAAATTAATAAAATTTATTAAATTTTTACTAATAATAAATATCTTAAAAAAATAATAAAAATATGGAATAATAATAAATATTTAAAAAAAATATAAATATGAATAAATATCTTAAAAAAAATAAAAATATGGAATAATAATAAATATCTTTAAAAAGAATAATAAAATATATTTATAGTTGATATTTTAAAAATTAATAAAATTTATGAAATTTTTACTAATAAATAAATATCTTTAAAAAATAAATATCTTAAATTTTTTTATGGAAAAGTAAGACTTCAATAATCCTTATCGGATTCTCTTTTTCTCCATTTATGAATTTAAAATCTTACATCTTTGTTGACTCTTCTACATGGTTAGTGCATCCAGAATTCAATAATAGTCTTCTTGGCATCTCTTTTCGCTTTATTTATTAATTTAAAACCTTAAAATCTTTTGTTGGTTCCCCTAAATAGTTAGCCCATAGAGTTCGGTGATAGTCTTTCATTAGTGTGCCTTTTTTTTCCACGGGAAAAAGTTTCTCATTTATAAACAACAGTTAATAAATATTTTATGCATAGTATAGACTTGCAAAGCAAAATATCCGTGCTCACTCGAGGAGCTTGAGACCTGTACAGTTACTCTGTCACGCAAAAAACAGACTTATGAACGAGCTGAGAATGGCCATGTCCATTCACTGACATTTTCATTTACTGAGATAGTGGCTATCTGTCAGATAACTGCCATGAACAAGCGTTGATAGAATAGCTCGATCAGTGGGAAGGGAAGTGCCACGATGTCCTCTCGAAAGAAAAAACGCGTAGAAATCAGCCTTCATGTGTATTCCATGTAGTCCCCGAGAGGCCTGGGAGATACAGTCACCAATAAAAACAGAGCCCCAATAAATCCAAGTGATCATATGGAGCCCGAATGAAATGTAACCAGAATAGAGTTTCTAATGCCAGTGAGTGTTGGAACTGGCGCCGATCACATCAGAGTTTGAGTTGAATAGAGGGGGCCTCTATGCCATCCTCCCAACAGGAAAAAGTTAAAAGACCGGGAGGCCGGGTTAGAGCCTGCTTTGAGAGCTGGTCCGCTGTGTTGTTTTCTTCCCTGTAGATATGGATGGCAGAGAGGCTCTTTAAGAGTCTTTTTGCTACAGTGGTTCTCTCTTTCCAGCACTCCAGTGCTGCAGATCGGAGCTCGACCTTGTCGTTTATCCAGTCAGTAATGACCTTGGAATCTCTGAGGAGTAGCAAGTCTTCAATGTCCAGCCTTTGAGCCAGGATGAGGGAAGCCCATGCCCCCAGAAGTTCGGCTTTTGTGTTGGATCCATGTCCTCCGTTGAGTGTCCATCTATAGGAGGTGTGAGCGTTGATGTATATATGTCCTCCTGCCCCGCAAAGAGTTTCGTCTGATTGAGCAGCTCCATCGAACCAGGCGATGGCTTTGTCGAAAGGTAATGTTGTGTTTGATCTGTGGATTTTATGTGCCGTGTTGGGGAGGGGAGGGCGATCGATAGAAGATAGGATGCGGTGTGTCACAGAGTTTGTCAAGGGAAGTTTATCTTCAAAAATGGCAGCATTCCTTGACAGCCAAATATACCAACAGATAGTGGCTGGCAGCGGGGTGTAGAACTGTTGTTTATTGCACCAGGAGTTGAAGCATGCGTACGTCGTGTTACCTTGCCACTGTGTGGTAACTGTTAGTGTGTCTGTGACTTGTTTCCAGACTTGCTGAGTAAAGGTGCAGCTCACGAAGAGGTGGTGGGAGGTTTCACTGTTCACCTTGCATAGAGTGCAGCGGTTTGGGCCTGACCAGCCCTTTTTTTGGAGGATATCCCATACTAACAATTTGTTCTCCGTCAAAAGCCAAGTGAATAATTTGATCTTCAGCGGACACTTCCACTTCCACAGCCGAGATCGCCAGGTCAGATCACAAGTGGGCCAGATGTCCTCTGTCAATGCTTTGTAGATATTTCGGACTGATATGAAACCAGATTTATCGCCGCCCGTCCAGATGAGCTGGTTCAGTCTCTCCTGAAGGCAAATGCCCACCTCATTTAGGTGTTTTGTGTATCTGATCCATTCCGCCGAGAGTTCTCCGTCTAATAATAGCGAGGAGCTAGTTTTCCAGGTTTCGCCAAGAGTGCAGCAGCTGTGGGGAGCTTTTATGTGAAAGAGATAATGGTGGCCTAAATTATGAAGATGCTCCAGCAGTCTAGTGGAGAGTTGGGCCTTTTTTCCCATGCCAAGGATGTCGTCTTTACCAAGTTCAATGGCAGAACCATTTCCAGGAAGCCATGCGATCCAGTGTAGGAGAATAGGGAGAGTTCGTTGAAGGTGTTTCCAAGTCTGAGATCCTCTCTGAGGAGAGGAGGTGGCAGATCTGAGCCAGGAGTGAATCGGCAAGTGTGCAAGGTATTTGTCTATTATAAGATTGTGCCAGATGCCAGGAGCCATTAGTATGCGCCAAAGTGTATTTGCTGAGAGGGCGAGGTAGGATAGTTGCAGGTTCCTCAGGCCCCATTCACCTAGTGCTTTTGGTTTTGAGAGAGTTTCCCATCTGCATAAATGGAGACCTTTGTTCTGCTTGCTATTTTTCCACAGAAAGGCAAAGATCATCATGCGAAACTTTGAAAGCACTGATTGTGGGATGTAAGCCAGCGCCATCCAATACACCGGAAAGATTTCTAGGACAGCCTTTATCAAAGTATATATGTCGCCAATGGACAAACCTCTGTTGCACCAATGTTGAATTCTGCGTGCAAACTTATCAAATAACCAGCCCCAGTCCTTTGCTTTGTAGTTTGTAGGTTTGATAAAGAAACCGAGGTAGGTGAAGCCCGTCTCAAGATCTCGAGAATCAATGACAAAGAGTGTTTTTAACTTCGAAAGGAAGTCTGCCCTCGCACCTGTGGTCAAGAATAAAGACTTTTGATAATTTATTTTTAGGCCTGAAACAGAGCAGAAAGAATTTAGTACAGTGAATATTTCTTTCCATTCAACCATGGAAACCGATGTCATGATTATCACGTCATCTACAAAAAGTAAATGTAAGATTTGAGTCAATCTTGAGACTCTGATTCCCGTTAGATTTCCATCTAATTTGCTTCTTTTTAACAAGATGCTGAGACATTCTAAGACCAGAATGAAGAGGAGGGGTGAGAGGGGACATCCCTGTCGTAGTCCTCTTTCGCTGCGGAAGGTCTTTGTTGCTTCGCCGTTGATTAGAACTGCCAGGGAGGTGGAGGTTATGCATCCCAAAATCCAGTTTGTGGTGGCTACCCCAAATCCACATTGGATCAGGATGAGATGAAGGAAGTTCCAATTTACACAGTCGAAAGCCTGTTTTAGATCTAGTTTTAGTAGGATGGCAGGGATGTTTTTTGTTTTTATGCTATGTAAGCACTCCTGAGCAGTGCCTATAGCATCTAGGATTTGTCTCCCCTTGAGAAAGCCAATATGCTCTTCTGCCAGTGCCCGAGAGAGAAGAGGACGTATCCGGTTTGCAATGATCTTGGAGATGATCTTGTAGCTAAGGTTACACAGCGAGATTGGTCGATAGTCCGAGAACTAACGGGGAAGATTATGCTTTGGAATCAGGACAATGTAAGTACTGTTCAGTTGTTTGTTTACCAATCCTCTGGTTCGTGAGTCCTCAACAGCCTCCAGCAGGTCTTGTGCCATTAAATCGAAGTAGTGTAGATAGAGTTCCGTCGTCCAGCCATCCGGACCGGGGATTTTTTCTTTTTTGAAGCCTTTTAATACCTGTAGAATTTCCTCTATTGTGCAGGGAGCTTCCAGTGCTCTGGCTTCCGCTGCAGTGACCATTTGTGGGAAGAATTGTGCTGAATTTGCCTGATCCTGTAAGGAGAAAATGTGATCTTCTTTGAAAAAAAAATTGTAGTAAATGAGTGCCTCTTGTTTGATTTCGTCCAAGCTGTGGACAGTACTGCCATTTTCTGACTCAATCTCCCAAATCAGTTTTTTATTTCGCCGGTGGCTAGCAAAACAGTGGAAGAATTTGGAGTTGTTGTCGCCACTGCTAATCCAGGTCGCACGGCTTTTCAATCTCCATCTAATCTCATCTGCCTGGAGCATATGTCGTCGGGAAGCCTCTAGCGCATGTAGCTTTGCCTCTAAATCCATCCTCTGTTCAGATCACGCCAAGAGTCCGTGTAAAAATGAAATTTGCAGTTCAAGCTCGCGCATTTTTGCTGTTTCCATCTCTTTTTTCCGTTTTAGCCAGATTGTAGTGTTTGCTTTTAGACTTTTTAGTTTTCTGACAATATTTCCCTGCGCGTCCTCCGATTGGGTGAGAGAGGGATCGGTCCAGACTTGATTGACAATCCGGTCGAAATCTTTCTCCAGCATCCATGCCGGATTGAATTTGAATGGGTATCTTGTGCCTGACTTTCCTGTTCCGAGTTGAAAACAAATTGGAGTGTGGTCCGACAGGTAGGTCGTATCAACCCAGGCCCGTTCCCTGTGAGATGAGAGCAATTCTTCGGAGATCAAAACTCTATCAAGTCGCTTTGCAATGCTGGAGGGGCCTGTTCTTCCGTTACGCCAAGTTGGCAGTAGATCGACTGGTTCCAAGTCGACTAAGGCATTTTTTGAGAAGAGCAATTTGAAGAACGTCGCTAAAGAATCAAGTTTAGCCCTGACGCCCCAAATTTCATTTGTGCTGAGTGTAAAGTTTAGGTCTCCAGCGATTATGAGGTCATTTAAGGCAAGAAGGCCTAGGCTGTCCAGCCTCTCCCAGAAAGATCTTCGATCCATGCACGGGTCGTAGGTGTTGAGGAGGGCCAAGGAGGAGTTAAGTTCATGGCAGGTACCTGTTAATAGAATACCACTCGGGCTGAGTGAAGGCGTGAAATCAAAATGAAGGGGATCCCAGGCCGCCAGAAGTCCGCCTGAGTTTCCAATGGAGCTAGCTGCACATACCATCCAGTCAGGTTTGAGGGCAAAAAGGAAATTTCTTGCAACTTCAGCATCTGCAAGCGTTTCTTGTAAAAAAATTACAATCGGTCTGATCTTCTCAAGTAGATGTCTCATGGAGGCTAATTTCAGGAGTCCTCCAACCCCTCTGATGTTGAGGGAGAAAAGTATCATGGTTTTGCCCTAGCTTGGGCTTTAATTCCTCTAAGGGCCCGGTTTGAAAGATCAGTAGAATGTGTAGCTGAGCTAGAAGCCTCCCCGTTTGCTTTTTTCCTTGCGCTTCGTGTTTTGAGAGGCGAGATCTCCGAGGCCAATCCTCTGGACCATGTAGGGACTGTTGCATTGTTCACAATCATGCCTATGGTCGGTGAAGAGATACCAGGGGGTCTGATGTGTTGTTTGCCAAGGTAAAGCGGTAGTGGGATAGAATCAAAAGGTAGGGGGGAAGCTGGTGAGGAGGGGAGGAGTAGCTGGTCCAAGTCTCTGGCCGAGAAAGGTTGTTCCGTGTAGCTAGGAGGGGGTGTAGGTTCTCTTACCGGGAGGACGGAGTCTGTCAAGGGTTGAGTGAGGGTGTGTTCACTAAGGGGGGAGGGAGTATGCGAGGGTGTGGGAGAGTGGGCATTTGTGGGCTCACTCGGCTCAAGTGGAGGTGTTGGGGCTTCTATCCGTGCAGGTAAGGAGGGCTCCAAGGGAAAAGCTGTGTTTTCAGAAGCTGGGATCGTTTGAGGGGAGTATGAATCCTGTTGATTAATCTTGAGCCTCTCCCACGCTGATAGGGTTTTGTAAAGAGAAGGACAATAAAACAAAATCTTGCTTACCAGTGAGTTATCTTGTGTGTCAATGTTCAGTTCTGGCTGTTGAGTGTGTGAGCCACCTGTTGATGCATCAGACTGGGTGTCATAGCCAGTTATCCTGACCTCTTCCGATGAGGTTACTTCTGGATCAATGTGAGGGAACTTGTGACAGTCCCGTCTCAAGTGACCGGTTCTGCGGCAGAAAGTGTGCCTATGATATTGGGAAAGTAAGACTGCAATAATCTATCTCGGTATCGTTTTAAGTCATTTCGCATGAATAGTGTGGAACCCTCCAATACCTCGGTATCCTTTTTAGTCATTTCTCAAGCATAGTGTGGGATCGAAGAAATTCCCATATCTAGCATAAGATAAAAATGATTTAAAATTGTAAATATTTTTATAAAATTTTAGATAAAAAAAATTGGTAGCAATTTAGGTGTTCAACATAATTTCACAAGTCAAAATTTTAAAGGCATAGAGGATAGTTCTTCTATGCCTCTTCGAAGTGATTAAAAATCTTAAAATAACTTAGAGCTATGTTTTTTTGGATTTTTTTGCTTCGTCGAATTCCGATGAAAATGAAGTATTTCATGTTGTTTTAAACAAGCCATATACTATGTCCTTTTGATTTTTTTTTTCTTTCTAAAACACGCAAAAACCTACAATACTCGTAGCTATTGGCTTAGTTCTTGTTAATACAATCTCAAGACTAACATGTAGCGACATTATAAGTGTAAATAAAACCTAACCACCTGTAATATATTGTTTGTTCGTAAGGAGACATAATTTGCAATATTCTTGATACAATATATTATGCAAAACATAAAATCTAGCAGGCAATGACAAAATAATAATGATATATCTAGAAAAATATCAGAAGAACACCAAAATAATCACCAGGAAGAACAACTTTATTATGATAGCAATGTTCACTTGCCTCTTCGAGGGGGAAACCTCCACATAGCAGATCTCTATTACAATAATCTCCAAGACAAAATATCCAATGCCTCCTACTCTTATTTATACTAATTTTACCTTCTAAGGAAACTTCTAGAGGAAGATCTTTCTAGAAGCGAAAGCTTCTATTAGGTCTTCTTACATTGACTTATTCTTCTTTATTTATTAGGCCTTATTAACTAATGTCAACGTTTATTAAATAGAAAACATATACTACTAACTAATGACCCATGGAGAGGGGTTAGGATCAGATCCTAACATGCCCTCACCCTTCAAAAGCAACCTTGTCCTCAAGGTTGCAGGTGCGGAAATTGTTGAAGTATGGTCGCAGGTTCCCAGGTCACCTCCTTTGGTGTTGTGTCCTTCCACTTGATCAACACTTCCTTGATAGTGCGACCATGCAACTGACGGTCACGGTTATTGAGGACTTCTTCTAGTTGGAGACACATGGAATCTTCTTCATCTAATTCCGACAGGATGGTTTGGACTCTGCAATTCTGGCCCACCACTTTCTTCAGATAGGAAACATGGAACATCGGATGGATTTTGGAAGTAGCAGGAAGGGCCAATTTGCAAGCCACAAAACCAATACGCTTGATGATTTGGTAGGGTCCATAAAACTTAGGTGCCAATTTGTGATATCCCTCGCCTGTGTGTGATGTTTTCTTATAAGGTTGGATCCTAAGAAACACTTGATCACTTTCCTGCTACATCCAAATACAACCTTGGGCATGGATGTCAACCAAATACAAATACAACCTTGGGTATGGATGTCAACCAACTGATGGAAACAAATGCCTAGTTGACTCGTGAGGTTTCCCACTTACATACCTCGGTCGATGAGCTTCATGAAGACATTTCTCCTCTTCAAGAAGATAACCATTGTTTGTTTGAGGAATATCATGCATTAAGAGAAGATTATGATGCCATGTTGTTGCAATTGATTGAGAAGGATGAGACTATTCATAGCTTGCAGGACTGCAAACAACACATTGAAGAAGAAGTTTGTCGACTGTAGAATGTTGAGAAGAATGCTGAGAAGAGGATTTTTTCCATTGAGTTGCTAGACTCACCCAATTCTTATTTCACCATTTCTATTAGTCCAATTGTTTGTGAGAAGATTGATGTTTTTGAGCTTTCAAGCTCACCCATTTTTTCTCCACCCTCTGATGCTCTTTATAAACAAGATGTTGTTGATTTATGCATTAAGACTAATGATTGTGTTGTTTCTCCTAACTTTGAAAAACACACTACAAATATAGGGTCTTGAATGCTCAGCAAGATGAGACACACTAGAGGAGGACTTGGGAAGAATGGATAGGGTATTGTTGCTCCTATTACACCTGAGATGAAGTCACCAAGAACAGGTCTTGGATATGATGTGGCTATTGCCTCTTTGCCTACACCTACCCTTGCTGCAACCAAGGAAGTTTTATTTGTTATAGGTGGAGTTTAGATTGATTTCATAAGAGCCATGTATTGTTAATTGTGTTGAATAGATTGATAAGATCGTTGTTCCTAACATACAAGAATATGAGAATATTATAACGGATGATCTTGTTGTTCATATACCAGGTTGCTCTATTATTGAGAGTACACCAGACGCTAAACCTATATCTCTTGATCATCCAACAAAGAACTTTGTGCCTTATCGTCATCCTTGCCTTAGAAGTCGAATGAATGGAAATTATGTTTTTTGATCTTTGTTGAAGAGACATGAAAGATAGCGTCATGGACGAGTATCGACTACTAGGATAGACTGTTTAGATGATTTTGGAAATAAAACATATCTTGTTGTTGATCCTGAGAAGGAGGTGAAAACTCTTTCTCATACATAAAATGTTTCCTTAAAGACGGAGAATTCGGGATTGAAAAATCAGTTGAAGAATGAAGAAAACGTGTTCCAGACTACTATGGCTGAGAAATCCATGAGGGTTACTGTCATGGGAAACACCATGGAAATATTTTTCCAGACTCTTGCAGAGGAAGTTTAGGACAAGTCTGGCCTTTTTGAAGACTTGAATGAAGAAGTGAAATCTCTTCCTCATCCAAATACAACCATGGGCATTGATGTCAACCAAATGATGGAAATAAATGCTCAGTTCACTCATGAAGTTTCCCACTTACATGCCTCTGTCGATGAGCTTCGTGAAGAAGTTTCTCCTCTTCAAGAAGATAATAATTATTTGTTTGACGAATATCAAACATTAAGAGAAGATTATGATGCCATATTATTGCAGCTGACTGAGAAGGATGAGACTATTTAGGGCTTGCAGGACTACAAACACACCTTGAAGAAGAAGTTTGTCCACTGTAGAATGATGAGAAGAAGATTTTTTCCGTTGAGCTGCTAGACTCACCCATTTCTTCTTCCACCATTTCTATTAGTCCAATTGTTTGTGAGAAGATTGATGTTGTTGAGTTGCTAGGCTCACCCATTTTTTCTCCACCCCCTAATTCTCTTTGTAAGCAAGATGTTGTTGATTTATGCATTAAGACTAATGATTGTGTTGTTTCTCCTAACTTTGAAAAACACACTACATGTATAGGGTCTTGACTGCTCAACAAGATGGGACACACCGGAGGAGGACTTGGGAAGAATGGATAAGGTATTGTTGCTCCTATTACATCTAAGATGAAGTTAGCAAGAATAGGTCTTGGATATGATGTGGCAATTGCCTCCTTTCCTACACCTAACCTTGCTGCAACCAAAGAAGTTTTATTTTTTATAGGTTGAGTTTACACTGATTTCCTAACGAGCCATCTATTGTTAATTGTGTCGAACAAATTGATAATATTGTTGTTCCTAACATGCCAGAATTTGAGAATATTATTACAGATGACCTTGCTGTTGATATACTAGGTTGTTCTATTCTAGAGAGTACACCAGACACTTAACCTATATCTCTTGATCATCCAACATAGAACTTTGTGCCTTATCGTCATCCTCGCCCTAGAAGTTGAATGAATGGAAATCATGTTTTTTGATCTTTGCAGAAGAGACGTGAAAGATAGTCATGGATGAGTATCGACTACCAGGATAGACTGTGGTTAGATTGATGAGTGGTCATGGGCACATTTATCCATATGCTTGAGGACTTCCTACCATTGTGTATCGTTCATTGTATGGTCATGCAACGTTCCTCTTCATTTCTAATTGCTTTGTAGTGGTCGACCACAGATCAACCCGACTTAACAGTGCACTGATGTTCAATTGGGATATTGGTCGACTGAGACTCGACCAAAGATGACAGTGGACTGGAAGTTTTCGACAACGTATTCCTCGACTCGACCAGAGATGACACTGGACTGGAAGTTTTCGACAACGTATTCCTCGACTGAGTTTTCATTGGCTATTGTTCATCGATTAGTGTTTTGACAAAGATCTATTGTTGATACTTTGATCCCTTAGTTGTGTTTGGGGGGGGGGAATAATTGAAGTTGTTGATGTGTAAACCTAATTGATGTGATTGGATTTGCTGAGACCAAATGAACCATGTTTGACTGTGTTTTTGGGAGTTGTACTTCTACTTATTTTACCTGATACAAAGATTGTCTAGCTTGGCAGACACTGTTGGATCGACAAAAACTGATTATACTAGTGTTGTCTTATTGTCTAGTCAGCTGATCGACTAGGACCGTGTTTGGACAATGGATTTTGCAACCAGTTTGCAATGGATGACCGCCCTTTTCGCCTTGATCCATGTTGATGGCGATCAATCTTCCTCAGGAGTGTTGTTGTACTGCCTCATGATCAACTTTTGTAGTCTGAACAAATTCAGGGGGGACAACTCTGTAAATTTGTTTTCCTCCAAGATGAGTTTACAGGTTGGTGTTGGAACATGTAGTTCCATCATAAACCTCATCTTGTTGGTTAAGTGGGTCGACCAATTGTTTGGGCTGATGGTCGAATAAATTGATGGTTGACCATATCCACTTAGGATCCTAGATCTACATTTTATGGACAGGTGCAACAGACTCCACTCGAGATTGTTGGTTTGGTCCTTGACCAAATCCTATTTATAGATGATCTTTGTGATTAGTCTATCATCATTGGGAGATCTATTCGCGCTCTCATGGAGCATGCTCATGCTTCAGTGCAACGATGTCTTTAGACACCACCATTGCTCTCAGATTTGTTCTCCTATGTGGTTAATGCTTGTCCCAATAGTGAGCATGAGCCGCATGCAAAGAAGGAGGTCGTGACCTGAGAATTGTGGTAGAACTGAGGAGTGAGATTATGCATGGGAGGTGTTGCCCTTTATTTAGGCCGCAAAATCAAAATGGACGTTACTATTCTCAAGTTCGTGAAGCGAGTGAGCCAACTCAAAGATATTTCTTTACTTCTGGAATAGGTTTTGTACGTGTTGTTAGTTTTCGTGGCACACCAAAGTTATAAGTCACTGTTGCAAGTGAAGTTATTGAAGATTAGAGGGTAGAGTACATAGTGACTTTCATGGTAGAGCCCTACGATGGAGTGCAAAGGAACAAGAAAGATTGTAAGTTTGTCAGTGACAAATTAAAGAGGAAAATACGACACTAAATCTGCTAGAGGCTCTTAGATATTTGATGCCAGTGTTAATGTTTGATGAATCCCATGCCTTGGATGGTGAAATCACCAGTGGCTTGGTGAATATATTTGACTCCACTGCCTTTGAAATCGCAGTGTTATTTGATCTCTTGTCCTTTGCTCTATTGTCATGACAAAAGTTGTTGCTTGGAAGAAGGTCCCATGCAGATTGAGTGCTATTGCAAAGCATTTTATCCATATGCCATCGTGGAAAATAGTGGCCATAGTTGTGCAAATAACCACCCGTCATCATTGTGAGAGAGAAGTAGCCATCATTTGTAGGTCTGAGCCACCAACAAAAGGAGCACGTTGTTGCTTGTGATTATGGGAGCCACGAATCTTTGAAGTCGAAGGGGTAATTTGAGGTTCCGTTCAACATGGATGGTTGTCTAGATAGTTTGAGATGTTGGAGAATCAGAAAAACTATACCTCATTGGGGCTATGAGATATGCATGTGGGGATTGCTATCCAATAGTTCAGGGGAGATCCAAAGCCTGAAAGTTCAATATCATACTTTTACTTTTACAAGGGTTATGAAACATTTCAAGTACTAATGGTGTCCAATGATGCTAGGGTCACACAACTAGGAGAGTATACCTTTCGAAGGAATAGGTGACAACCTGTTGGAGTTTGAAGCCTAAAATTTTTCAAAATGGTCAAAGACGTTGATGAAGACCTTACCTGACATAGATAAAGACAAATACTCGGTAAGAGGGGTTGTTGGAATTATTAACTCCTACTTGTCTTATTGTTTAATGTGTGAGTCTTCATCATAGATGAAGAAGATTATGGTTTGTTAATGTATCAATTATTGTGAGGTAGAGATAATCTCTACGGTTTGATTATAAGATTTAGGAGATTGTTAAGATTCTCTCCAATTAACTAGTTCCTAGTTTGATGTGTGGTTGAACATGTTATCAATGATGTGTGGTTGAATATGTTATCGGTGATAAGCTCCTAGTTTGATGTGTGGTTGAACATGTTATCGGTGTTGTTCCTAGTTTGACGTGTGGTTGAACATGTTATCAATGATGGGTTGAATATGTTATCGGTGATAAGCTCCTAGTTTGATGTGTGGTTGAACATGTTATCGGTGTGGTTAAGATAGAGTGTCATGTTATTGGTGTGGTTAAGATAAAGTGTACCTTTATATTTTCATAATTGGATAATATAATAATAACAGTTTTTTCCGTGTGAAGAAACTAGTCTCCTCTCATTTCTATCAAACCCAAACCCGATATTTTTTATCTGACCTGCCATCAATGACCTGTTAACCGACCTTATTTTCGATTGACCTGCCATCAATGGCCTGTTAACCGACCTTGGGGACCATATCTTTCAACTATTTCGATGTTAACCGACCTTGGGGCCATATCTTTTAACTATTTCGATGTCCTCCTGCAGCACTGAGCACTGCTACCTTGCTGAGATAAGCCCCACTCCACGCTAACGCAAATATTTCAACTATTTCGGTGTCCTCCTACTGCACTGCCACCTGTCTGAAATAAACCCCAGTCCAATCTAACGCAAATATCTGGAATGGGCGAATATCCGAAATGGGCAACATTTGGACTTGAATCCAGTACTTCCGAGGTCGCAAAGCTCGGAGAAGACTCACTCATCTTGATGGTGTGTTAAGCCCTGATGCACACTGTTTATTTTATCCTTTTCATGTTATTAGATTTGATTTCGCAATTAAAAATCAATCTGATCTGGCCAATCGCTTTTCCTTGGTCCATTCTATATGTGACATTGTTAGTTAGATTTGATTTGGCAATAAAAAATCAATCTGACCTGAGGTGGCCAATCGCTGTTCCTTGGTCTATTCTATATGCGGCGAACAGTTTTTTGCAGAAAATAGAGACTTCTTTCATTATTTGTTTATCGAATACTTCAAATCAGCAAAGAAAATTTGCTTATTTTGGTCCCTACCAGGTTACGTTGCGTACACTCCACTCCATCTAAAATTAAAAATTTCAAGCTTTGCTTCTTTTACAGATTAGCAAGTTTGTAGTCCACGTTATTGTTCATACTAACATTCATGTGATTTGAAAGGAAAGCAGGACAGCAGATGCTTAATAGAAGGGGTAAAAAGCATAATCCCTTCAATGGCCACTTGACCACTTGGTGGAAGGTATCATAATATCCAGAAGAACAAGGAATCCCAAATGTATTGCACGAACAACTATTAAGTAAGTATTGCCCAACTGGGGGGGGAAACCATGTAACAGACCCCAAGCCAAAACATTACTAGAAACCTAAAAGATAGAAGATTCTCTAAAGCTAATCTTCTTCCAGGTAGAGGCTATTACATTACAAGAGGCTTTTAAAAAATATCTGACAGAGTGGGCAGCTTCATGGTGCCCTTCTTGGACAGGGGAAGGGTGAATTTCCCAATAATAGGAAGCTGCATGGTAAGTCCAATGTCCCAGTCATAGTCAATATCCCAATCATGTCCAACGTCTTTCATAATACTCAGCAAAAAGTTGTAAGGCACGGTCACTGGAATGATCATGCCCGTCTTGGCATTGGCCTTCACCGACCCAGGATCTAAAATTGTTCCAGACGCTATCTCTCTGCTCACAGATTAATCAGGCAATTATGAGTACAGTATATCACTGAAACACAGATTATAATCAGGCAATTATGAGTACAGTATATCACTGAAACTAAAAGAATTCATCAATACAATAATTAATTTTTAATTAATTTTTTTTGTTTGTTAGTTTGTTCCTGAAATGTTTGTTACTTTGTCCCTGAAACTAAAAGAATTCATCAATTTAATAATCTGAAACTAAAAGAATTCATCAATTTAATAATCTAAAAGAATTCATCAATCCAATAATCTAAAAGAATTCATCAATCCAATAATCTTAATCTAAAAGAATTCATCAATCTAATAATCTTTTTTGTTTGCTAGTTTCTCCAATAATCTTTTTTGTTTGCTAGTTTCTCCTTGTCTCCTTGACTTGACCTGGGAGAGACCTAGTTTCTCCTAGTTTCTCCTTGTCTCCTTGACTTGACCTCCTTGTCTCCTTGACTTGACCTGGGAGAGACCTAGTTTCTCCTAGTTTCTCCTTGTCTCCTTGACTTGACCTGGGAGAGACCTGGGACTAGACTTGACCTGGGAGAGACCTGGGACCTGTGAGAGACCTGGGACTAGACTTGTGGTTTGAAAAACAGAAAGAGAAACCGCCACTCAGAACCTGAGTATTGCGCCTGGCTAGATTTTTTGTCCCAACAGATTTTGAACCAATAACTTTAACATCACGGACGGTTTTGATCCAGTAACTTTAACATCACGAAGTGACTTTATTAACATCGTGACTTAACAACACACCTCCATGATATTCATCAATACTCCAGGATATTCATCAATCCAGGATTAATGAAGGTGATGATTCATCAATCCAGGATTAATGAAGGTGATGAGTACATTCATCAATACTACAGGATATTCATCAATCCAGTATTGATGAAGGTGATGAGGACATTCATCAATCCAATATTGACAATATTGATGCAGGTGATTAGAGAGAAAAAAAATATCAACAAAGCAACAAAGAAATTGACTGCAAGTATCCAGAGCTTGAGAGAGTACCTGTCTGCGCTTCGGAGTCGAAAAGAAATTTGACCAATTGGTAGGTCGTGACCGTACGGATTGGTTATGTCAACAGCGCTCTCCAGAGTGATTGATTCCATGGTAACATTTTTTATATCGATGTCTGTAACGTCTGCACTCGGTTTGTCCATACGGGCGACCTTCTCTATTAAGAACTGTTTGGCTTTGTCCATCAGACTCGCCATGTCTGCTCACAATCTCTGAGACAATAACAGAACGCAGCAATTCGATTTCTGGATCGATTGAATAAAAACTAGTTTATCTGCAAAGAAGTTTAATTCGATCTGTGGATCCAAAGACTATATATAGGTGCAGGGAAGGCGGTGATTAGCACGTTTGGACGTTTGAGAGGGATCGAATCACATGGGCGCACCACGTAGCATTACGCGTGTTCTAATCGTAGAGCAGGTTCCTCTCTTTGCCTGCGTTCTCTCCTCCCTTCACCGTCGTCGTTCCTTGCGGCCGAGACAGTGCTAAATAAAGTTGAATCAAGTTGGAGTTAACGTGATACCGAAGATATTTTGGCATATGACGCATGCAGATGTAATGCTTATCTTTACGCGTTGCCACCTTATCCACGTTGATAGTGAAGATGCCCATGTGCCCACCCTATCCACATTAACAATCAATGGTCATGTGCCACCTTAAGCGTGAATCACACGACTCTATTTATTTAAGAGTAAATAAATTTCAAAATTTTATGGAAATGGAAATGCTGGGTGTTGACCATACAAAATCAATTTTAAAGGTTTTTATATGCTTCTCTAGATAGAATATTATTTTATAAAGTAAAGGAGGGGAAGGTTGAGTAAGCGGTCAGTAGTGTTTGTAATCATCAACCTGTTAATAGGAGCTCTTTATGGTTACTCCATTAATATAAAAATTATTAACATAAAAATACAAAAATAGGAGCTCTTTGAGGTTACTTCATTAATATAAAAATTATTAATATAAATATAAAAAATATAAAATGAAAAAACCATTAACATAAAGATAAAAAAATATAAAATAAAGGAAAAGTTGTGACACTGAAATAATTTCATTTATACATGTTATATAACAATGAGCATAATATCTTTTATTAGGCAACACAATGATAAAAAAATATAAAATAAAGGAAAAGTTGTAATACTGAAATAATTTCATTTAAACAAGGGGCATAACATCTTTTATTAGGTAACACATCTTTTGGAATTTAGAAGAACATTTAGAACAACAATGAAATGATGAGTTGCAATATTAAGAGAAATATGAAAATAATATAAATTATATTCATAGAATAACTTATAAAAATACAACTAACATGATTATTCTTTCTTTGAAAGTGAGACATATGCACTAGCTGGGCATAACATCTTTTATTAGGCAATACAAAGATAAAAAATATAAAATAAAGGAAAAGTTGTGATACTGAAATAATTTCATTTATACATGTTATATAACAATGGGCATAACATCTTTTATTAGGTAACACATTTTTGGGAATTTAGAAGAACATTTAGAACAATAATGAAATGATGAGTTGCAATATATTAAGAGAAATATGGGGAAAATATAAATTACATTCATAGAATAACTTATAAAAAGACAACTAACATGATTATTTGTGGGCATAACATTTTTTTTATTAGGAAACACATCTTTCTAAATTTAGAAGAACATTTAGAACAACAATGAAATGATGAATTGCAATATATTAAGAGCAATAAATTACATTCATAGAATAACTTATAAAAAAACAATTAACATGATTATTCACTTTCTTTGAAAGTGAGACATATGCACTAGCTTCCATTTTTGCATATCATTTATAGGAGAATGTAGGTAATATTCATAACCCTTCTAACATGGTTACATGGAATTTAGAAGAACATTTAGAATAATAATGAAATAATGAGTTGCAATATATTAAGATAAATATGGAGATAATATCAATTACATTCATAGAATAACTTATAAAAAGACAACTAACCTGATTATTTTTTCTTTGAAAGTGAGACATATGCACTAGTTTCCATTTTTGCATATCATTTATAGGAGAATGTAGGTAATATTCATAACCCTTCTAACATGGTTATATGTGAGATTGTAGTGAAGATTAAATATCGATGTTCATAGTTATTGATGTTAATGGTTTTCTCTCTCTCTCTCTCTCTCTCTATAAAGATGGTTACAAGTGAGATTGTAGTGAAGATTACATATTGATGTTCATAGTTATTGATGTTAATGGTTTTCTATATATATATATTAAAAGCCCATGTCATCTTGAGTGACATTATTTTTGCTTCATTATTTTATGGGTAGATTTAATACATTCTTTGTTTTGTTCTGGTTCCATGGTGGATCGATGTATGTATTGGAACTAAAAAAAACATATGGGAGGTGGGAGGTTGTTAAGTACCTATACCATATTTGCAAATATATTTCAGAAATAACCAAGAATAAACCATAAACCATTCACCATAACAATGAACACAAGAAATATCTAAAACCCTTGAGGTAGGGCAACACCATACAATGGATCCTATTATGGAAGGGATCCTCTCCTGTTCACTTGCCTCTTCGAGGGGGCATCCTCCTATTGAGCTACTGCTCCAAATACAATACTTCTCTTCATGTCTTATTACATTGCTTGAACCCCTTTATATAGTACTACCATCACCTAAGAACATTCTAGAGGAGGAAGCTTCTAGAAGTAGAACCTTCTAGGAAGTCCTCTTACATTTATTATATCTAATTACCCATTTATTATATCTAACTACCATAGTAGGCCTTATTTAATAATATAGTCGACCTAGTCCACCTTACATTGAATGACCTCCACTATTATCACTATGGGCCCTCTGGGCTCCCCCACTACCTCTCTAACTACCTTACATAGGTCCTACTCCACATGTGTATATAGGTGAGTGAAAGCTAATGATGGTCTTTCACGACGATGCAAACCTGGAAAAAAATCAATTTGTTAACTTGGAGGGATTATTCAAGGTAGTTTTACAATGAATTTGAATATCGTGTAAGAAGATGAAACATAGGAAATTGAATTAGCTTTCTGAATGTAAAACTTTTATTCATAGACATTGTGAATAACTATGTCAAATTTGTTTTTTCCTAATAGTGGTATCGTATTTTTCCAACAAAATATAAGGTATATGTTTTTGTTCGTACAAGTGTTGAGTACCTTAACGATGGAATTTCATTCCAAAAACTTGTATACTTGTAGAGAACCCATTTTTCTTGTGTCGTGTATCTGAAATTTTTAATATTAACTATATATATATATTTTTGAATTATCAAAGTCAACATATGCCTGAAATTACAACATCTTTTGTTCGTGCGGGCTAAGAAGGTCTTAACATGATCAATTTTTTTTTTAGATCGTAGGTATCGGTATCCTCTAGTGTCACATATAACTCATTTGAGAAATGGTTAAGCCATGACAAATTTATAGAAGAAATAAGAGAAATATGTATTCTAGTATTTTGATATATGTGAAGAAAAAAATAGATTAAAAATAGTAAATAATAATAATTTTTTTTTAAATTATATATTTGAAATATGCATAGTCTACTCTATCTATGTCTATAGTTTCGTCAACAACTGAATTGTTTAGATTGTAGAAAAATAGCGTCAAAGACAAAGATATATAGAGGGGTATTCACAAAAATTGGAGGTTTTTATCAATTTGCAGACCGAACCACTAGGTTTGTCATCCCAAACCTAAATCTGAGCCAACCAAGTCAGCATACACCTTGTCAATATCACCAAAACAAAATGAATTCAAAATAACGTGTGCGCGTTCTTAGGAGTGCGCATGCGCTCTAGGAACACACACACACTCCTAAAAGTCATTCCTCTATCCCTCCCTCTCTCTCTCTCTCTCTCTCTCTCTCTCTCTCTCTCTCTCTCCTACATCTACCCCCCCTCTCTATCTGCCTCTCACTCTCCCTCTCTACCCCCCTATCTATCTCCCTCCCACACTCTCGCACACGCACTTTATATCCCCCCTCTATGTCTTCCTCTCTCTCCCTCCCACACCCTAACACACTCACTCTCTACCTCCCCTCTTTGTCTTCCTCTCTCTCCCTCCCACACTCTCGCACACTATAAAGAGTGGTACATTTGAAGGCAAGGCATGGTAAGGAAAGAAATTCCCT
>ML780484.1:760765-814111 GCA_009831015.1 Picea engelmannii
ATCTACCATCTCTTTCTCTCTCTCTCCTTGTTTTTAGTCTCACTCTCACTCTCTCTTTCCCCCTATTTATCTCTCTCTCCCTACCTCCTTCTCGTTTCCTCTAGTTATACCTCCCTCTCTCTCTGTCCATCTAAAGGTGAGACAGGTCTCACAATGAATAAAGGATATGTGCAACAGAGAAATTTAGCTTCGCCTATAAGGTGAGTGTTAAGTTTTTCTTCTTCTTCTAATGGAGTAATTATATGAACATGACCATGACCTAGACCATGAACTAGACCTAGACCATGACCTAGACCCCCCTAGCTCCATCTAAGCCTATGCACAACCTATACTCTACCCTTAACCCCATCCAAAACCAATCCTTAAGTGTAGTATGCCTATACCTCTTTTTTAATAATGGCATTTTATGGATATGACCGTTCACCTACTATTTAATAATGTTTTCACATGGTTTAATGATCATTATGTATGCTAAATTTGCTTTTTTATTTTAATATAAACACAATATTTTAGTGGATTCGATATTCTTTATTCATAATCAGTTTTCAACTCCCTCTCTATATCCCCCCTCTTCGAATTTATCTCTCTCTCTCTCTCTCTCTCTCTCCCTCCATCTATTTCCCTCCCTCCCTCTCTTTCCCTCCCTCCCCCCTCCAGGTATCCTCCTCTCTCTTTGTCTTTGTTCCCCTCCCTCTTCCCCTCTGTCCCTCCCTCCCACTATATCTCCTCTCTTTCTCTCCTACATGTACTACCTCTTTCTCTCTATCATTTTTGTTAATATCAGTCTCTCTCTCACACCTCTCTTTCTCTACCCCCCCTCTTGTTCTTCCTCTCCCACCTTGTCACACTCTCAAACAATCCATCTCTACCCCCTTCTCTCTTTACCTTTTACATCTAACCATAACTTTCTTGCTCCATGTATCCCCCTCCCTCTCTCTCATCCACTCTCCTCACCTTGCTCTACTTTCTTCTATCTAACCCCCTTTCCCTCTTTCCCCCCTCTTCCTGTCACTCTCTCTCTACCCCCTCTCTCTATCTCCTTGTCCCTCACTCTCTCTCACTATCTTTGTCTTCCCCTCTCACATTCTCTTTCTTCCTCTCTCTGCACCCCCCCTCCCTACATCACAAGTAAAGAAATGGCCTTGACCTAGACATGTCAAAGCCTATACCTAGACCTAGACATAGCAATACCTAGACATGGCAAGACCTAGACCTACACTATGAACATGACATATACCATGATGTAGACCTAGACCATGAACTAGACCATGACATAGAGCTAGAGCTAGATTTAGACCATGACCTAGACCCCCCTAGATATATCTAATCCTAAGATTAACCTATACTCAACCCTTAACCCCCTCTACATGTGAGCCCTGAGTGAAATATGCATATACCTCTTGTTAAAGGCCCCATAACCCTTGTATCCACATCACCCATGATGCAGGAGCATCGCAAACAACAAGCGAGCGTGGGACAAACAATGACACATTTTGGCACATGATGAATTGTTTGAAATGTTTTGAAGTTTGATGCGCCAAACATAAATGAAATAGTTAAGAAAGAGCGTACTTGTAGATTGTAATCAGACCTTGAGCGTCTCTCTCTTGTATGAAGGATTAAGAGGCATTTATGCTAGTAAATGTAAGTAGGTAGCTTTAAATTCTTAGATTAGACAGTTTTAGGAGCCAGAGGGAAAACGGATATAAACACCCTCACTTGTATCATTGTAACATTAGCAGCATAATCAATCAAGAAATCATAGAGAAGAAGAAACAGAAAGCTGTGTAGAAGAACCCATGTACAGAAGTTCTGAGATTAATATATGGAGCTTGATTCAGACTCATGTTGTTCAAATACTTTCTGTGTATGCATGATTGAATGTTATGCTCATGATTGTTTTACTCTTTTTGTTATACATTTGCTTTGATGTGCGAATGTATGATTTCATGTTGAATGTCTGAAATCTGAAGAGAGGGAGAGTAAAGAATGAGTTTCAATTGTTTCTTTGTTTGAGCAAGAGTTTTCTTGCAAGGAGTGCAGTGAAATTGTCCTCAAGGAGTGCATTGACGGGTTCAGAGTATCAACGTCTGAAATCTCATGAGGGATAACATTGTTCTCATTCTCGCAGAAGTGCAAGTTAAGCACAGGAGCCATGCAAGGAGTGCGCAGGCCAAGTGAAGTCTCCGAGTTACAACCTGAGGGATTTGTTGAAAGACGACTGTCACAGGGGAGTGCGCAGAGTCGAAGAGGTTCAAATACTTGGAGTGTATTTGAAGAATTGCTGTAAGGAGTGTGTGCAGGAGTCTTCTTGAAGACTCAAGTTGTAGAGAAAGCTCAGGAGGGATAGAGTCTTCGAAGTTGTCGAAGAGAATCTCAGGAGGGATAGTGCCTTGAAGTGTTGTAAGAAGGCACAACGGCGTTGTTTTGCAGGTGGATAAGTTTTGTGAAAGAACACTTCGTTCATCTCGTAGGAGTTGTCAAGGAGGCATTGGACGGTCAAAATTCTCCGTGGAGAATTCGAAAAGTTCCGAGAACTGTCAGATCTTGCAGAGAAGCAAGAAGGGTACGGTGAGTGTTTTCCTAAGTGCAAGCTTAGAAGAAATTGGGTCATAGGATCTGAGCCAACAAGGGTCGTTGGATAACTCGCATAATCTCATTTCGTGGATTCACGAGTTGAAGGTTTAAAACCTTTGCATCAAGATTCACGAGTGGCAAAGTCGCGAGAGAATTGCAACCATCCATTTGAGGAGGACAGGTGGCAGATATCAAAGGGTCTCGCGAACTCGGAGGTTCGTAAGGTAAGAGC
Source organism: Picea engelmannii (assembly GCA_009831015.1). Taxonomy (NCBI): domain Eukaryota; kingdom Viridiplantae; phylum Streptophyta; class Pinopsida; order Pinales; family Pinaceae; genus Picea; species Picea engelmannii. The sequence continues at coordinate 763,575 of ML780484.1, forward strand.
CCAAAGATTGGGTGCTCCAAGTCGCGAGTGGCGAAATCGCGAGGAGCTAGGACAACGGTAGGATCCAGGTCAAGGGAGGACCGTTGGATCAGAGTCTCATCACGCCTATCGCGCATTCAAAGGTTTGAAGGTGCAGAAGAATCTGACAGCATAGAGTGGACAGGTGGCATACTTGTTGACATGGAGGTCAAACCTTTGTTGACCATTTCATGGTTTCGTGAGTCGGAGAACCGAAATCTTAGCATCAGGATTCGCGAACTCCGAAACTCAAAAAAGGCAGGAAGTTCCGTTGTGGGACCCGCGTTGATGACGTGTCGGAATTTCGACATTTTGGCATATCGACGGATAGGAAGTTGAGACTTTTGTCTTGAAAGTCATGAAGTTGTGAGTTGCGATAAGGAGTAGTGAGGAGTTCGGGATCTCGTCACTTCGGGTGTCGGGATACAAAGGAGTTAGTGCTTTGGGAAGCGAAGTCACGAAGTGCGAAGCTGGGCACGAGGGACATGTGGTAGAACTGCAAGGTGGGCCCGTGTGAAAGATAGGCGGACACGTGTTACCTAGTGAAAGGAGTCAACACCCGTTGACCTCTTGCATCTCGAGGATTCATGAGATAAGGGAGCGAGAGTTCAACCCTTCGACTTGCGAAGTCGCGAGTAGCAAGAATGCGAGGAGAAAAGTCAACATTGCTTCTTGGGGTTTCGTGAAAGGAAGGTGCCAAGGTTGGACGCCACAACTTGCGAAGTGGCGAGTAGCGAGAGGAGCTAGCGTTAAGCTTAGCCGGTGGTCACGCGTGGAGGGAGCTGAAAGAGGGGAGCTATACCCATTTCGTGATCTTAGGTATCGTGAGATTGTAAAAGAAGAGTCAGGAGCCTCGACTCACAAACTTACGAGTTGTGAGTTGTGAAAAGATCCTTTGGAATTGGGCCTTGGTCACAGCGTTGTGGTCACAAAGAGAAGGGGAGCTTGCGCCTAGTACTGTTTGCACAGGGAATCTACCAAAAAGGACCTGTGGATCAATAATTTGTGATTCCAACAGGGAATCTAAAGAGCCGATTCAGCTTGAGGGAGATAAATAACGATCCTGTGAGTGGATCTCGGCCCGAGGGCTGATAGGTCTGCGTCAGTTGGTATCAGATCCTGACTCTGTTTGTATACTTCAGACAGGGAAAGCGAGAAAGAATCTCAACCATGCCGCAAGAAGAAGAGACAGACAAACACTTGATCTGCTAGAGGATAGGGAGATGTTAAGAGAAAGGGGTAGGCAGGTGCCAAATCCAGCCATGGAAAGAGATATACATGACCTACGCATCAGATTCATGGACATGGAAATAAAATAGAGGCGCATAGTCGGTGCTAGGGATCTCAGTGATTCCGAAAGTGAAGATGAAGCTGGACATGAAAGAGAAGAAGTTACAACAGAAGATGCAGCAAATGAACGCTTGATTAGGGCTGTTGCAAGAATGGGTGCTAGAGTAAAAATGGATATTCCAGTATATGAAGGAAACTTGGATGCTGAAGAGCTTCTAGACTGGATTAGAGCTCTAGACACATATTCTGACTATGAATATGTCGAGGAAGACAAAAAGGTCAAACATGTTGTCACAAGACTTAAAGGACATGCAACATTGTGGTGAGATGAGCTACAAGCTGACAGACGCTGCAAAGGCAAGCAGAAAATCAAGAGTTGGGATAGGATGATCGCGAAGATGAAGGCAAAATTTATTCCTAGGGATTACCAAATTACTCTGTTTCGAAGAATGCAGAATTTGAGACAGAAACTGATGTTAGTAAAGGAGTACACTGAAGAATTCTACAGGCTGAACATCAGGGCAGGTCATCATGAAAGTGATGATGAAAAAGTTGCCAGGTATATGAATGGTCTGAGATATGACATTCAGGATGAGATGAGCATGATGACCATCTGAACGGTGGAAGATGCTTATCAAATGGCTCTAAAAGATAAAGAGAAGCTGAGCCGAAAACAAGGTCAAAGAGGCCGAGGCAGAAGTCAAGCCAGAGGCAAATTAGTTGCCCAGGATAGAAATCATAAACCCAAGGAAGAGTGGAAGAAACCTCAGACTCAAACTGAGAGAGGTGGAAGCTCACAGAGAGGGAAATATACTGAATAGAGAGGAAAATATGCTGATAACAACACTTTTCCTCGTACTAGAGGAAGAGGAAGAGGCAGAGGTGGAGTGGTGAAATGATTCACATGTGGAAAGGTCGGACACAAGTCTTATGAATGTCCAGATAAGAAGAAAGAAGGAGGTGAGACTCACATTGCCGAAGCACAGAGGCGGAATGTTGAGGCAGAGGATGCTGAAGGCGGAAGATCACTGGTGATGAGGAAGGTTCTCTTAACGCCAGAAAAAGAGGCGGAGAATCCAGTACAAAGGAACAGTCTTTTTCAGACTTCTTGCAAGACCAAGGACATGGTATGCAAGGTCATTGTGGATAGTGGTAGCACATACAATCTCATTTCTACGGAGATGGTAGAAAAGCTGGAGCTGGAGACTATTGAACATCCAAGTCCATACAGAGTTTCGTGGCTACAAAAAGGACATCAGGTAAATGTCACTAAACAATGTTTAGTTGAATTTAAAATAGGAGGACATAACGATAAGATTTTCTGTGATTTCATTCCCATGGATGTTTGTCATCTATTGCTGGGTAGACCGTGGCAATATGACAAAAATGTGATTCATGATGGGAGGAAGAACACATACACCCTAGAGAAGAATGGGAGAACTCACATGTTGCTTCCAATTAAAGATAAAGAGGTGAAACCTGAAGTAAGAAACGTTGTACTTCTCATGAGTGGGAAGGAACTTCTTACAGAGGTTAAGAAGAAGGAGGAACCACAATTCATTGTGGTCAGGAAGCCTAAAATTGTTTTAACCAGTACAAGGGTAGATGAATTACTGGAAGAGGTTCAGAAACTGTTGGAAGAGTTTGCTGACATAGTAGTGGACGAACTACCTCGTTCATTGCCACCGATCAGAAGTGTAAGTCATCATATTGATCTAATACCTGGAGCTAGTTTTCCAAATAAATCAATGTACAGATTGACACCATAGGAGAATGAAGAAGTCAAAAGACAGGTCCAGGACTTAATGGACAAGGGCTTGGTTAGAGAAAGCTTGAGTCCATGTGTTGTTCTGACAATGCTCAGTCCGAAGAAAGATGGAGGCTGGAGGATGTGTACTGACTCGAGGGAAATCAACAAGATAACCATCAGGTACAGATTTCCATTGCCAAGAATGGATGATCTGATGGATTGTTTGAGTGGGGCCAATTTTTTTTCGAAGATTGATTTGAAAAGTGGATATCATCAGATTCGTATGAGAGAAGGTGATGAATGGAAGACAACATTGAAGATGAATGAGGGTTTATATGAATGGCTTGTTATGCCGTTTGGCTTAATGAATGCACCAAGTACCTTCATGAGGTTGATGAACGAAGTCCTGAAGGATTTCATCGAAAAATTTGTCATAGTGTATCTTGATGACATACTGATTTTCAATAAAACAGAGGGAGAGCATATGAAACATTTGGCTACAGTGATGCGAAGGCTACAACAAGAGAAGCTGTTGATAAATATGAAGAAATCCTCATTCATGAAGACGGAGCTCATTTATTTGGGGTTTGTTATTTATGTAGACAAGTTGAGGATGGACCTAGATAAGGTGGAGGTAATTAAGAATTGTCCATCACCGAAGAATATATTTGAAGTTCGAAGTTTTCACGGATTGGCTAGTTTCTACAGAAAATTCATCAAGAATTTTAGTGGAATTAGCACACCAATGATGGACATAGTGAAGAAGAGACACAAGTCTTTTCACTGGACATAAGAGGCTGAGAAAAGCTTCAATTTATTGAAAAGGAAAATCACGGAACAACCAATTTTGGTGTTGTCGGATTTCAAAAAGACATTTCAAGTAAAATGTGATGCAAGTGGATTTGCAATAGGGCAGTCTTGAGTCAAGAAGACAGACTGATAGCATACTTCAACAAGAAGCTGAATGAAGCGAAAGTGAAATACTCCACGTATGACAAGGAGTTCTATGCTATTATTCAAGCATTGAATAAGTGGAGACACTATTTGATTCCTAAGGAGTTTGTCTTATACAGTGACAATCATGCTTTGCAATTTGTGACTCATCAGGAGAAGTTGAATCAAAGACATGCAAAATGGTTTGAATACATGCAGAACTTTACTTTTGTAACTAAGCATATTTCTGAAACTGCTAACAAAGTTGTTGATGCTTTGAGCAAGAAATGTTTGTTGTTGCAGGAGTTCAGAGTCAAAACAATGGGTTTTGATGATCTCAGGGACATGTACAGAGATGATCATGATTTTAAGGAGGCGTATGAAGCAACTAAGAATCTAATTCTCAGGGACAGAAGCCAGTGGACATAATACATGATCCAGGAAGGATTATTGTTTAAGGGTAATCAACTTTGTATTCCAAAATGCTCCATGAGGGAGAATTTGCTGAAGGAGAAACACAGTGGAGGATTGGCCAGACATTTCGGTCATGAAAAGACATTCTCAAAGTTAAATGAGTCATATTTTTGGCCAGGAATGAGAGCAGATGTCAAAAGATTCATGGATAGATGCAGAATTTGTTAGCATTCAAAAGGAAAGAGGCATAATGCAGGCTTTTATCAACCGTTACCCATACCTGAGAGGCCGTGGGATGCAGTCAGCATGGAATTCATACTGGGGCTGCCAAGAACACAAAGAGGGTTTGACTCGATCTTTGTAGTGGTAGATATATTTTCTAAGATGGCACATTTTATACCATGCCAGAAAACCAATGACGCAACTCACATTGCGAATCTGTTTTTCAAAGAAGTCATTCGACTTCATGGCTTACCAAGGAGCATAGTTTTGGATCGAGACACCAATTTCGTGGGACACTTCTAGAGGACCTTATGGAAAAATCTAGGAACGAACTTGTCGTTCATTTTAGCTTATCATCCTCATATGGATGGACAGACAGAAGCTGTGAATAGGAGCTTGGGAGACTTGTTGAGGAGTTTGGTAACTGAACATCACAGTCAGTGGGACAAAATTCTGCCACAGGTGGAATTTACTTATAATGATTCAATCAATAGAAGCACAGGGCAGAGTCCATTCCAAATTGTTTATGGGATACAACCAAGAGGAGTTTCTGAACTGAGGGATTCAGAACGGGATGAGATAAGAAGTGCTAGTGTAGAATATTTTGCCGAAGCAATGAAGGAACTTCACAGCCAAGTGAAGGAGTGATTGCAGAACTCGAGCCAAGAGTATAAGCGTAAAGCAGATCAACACAGGAGACAACTTCAATTTGAGGTTGGTGATTTGATTCTGTCACATCTGAGAAAGGAAAGATTCTCGAAGGGAACATATAACAAACTGAAGATGAAGAAGATCAGACCATGTAAGGTCTTGAAAAAATTTGGGGCAAATGCTTATGAGATTGAATTACCCGATGGGATCAGAATTTCTCCAATATTCAACATCTTAGATTTGTACCCTTACAAAGCTGAGGAAGTAGAAGAAGGTAGTGAACAACAAAAGGTTCAGTGGACTAAACAGATGCCAGTTGCAGAGAATCCACAGATGGAAAACATACTGGACAAAAGAGTTAACAAGAGGACCATGCAAAAGGAATATTTTGAATACTTGGTCAAGTGGAAGGGACATCCAGTTGAAGATGCCAGCTGGGAGAATGCAACAGAGATCCAGAAGCATGGACAGACCGTGCGAGAGCTCATGGATATGATCCCATGAAAATTTTCAAGTGAGGGAGTATGACGCAGGAGCATCGCCAACAACAAGCGAGCGTGGGACAAACACCAATGCATTTTGGCACGTGATGAATTGTTTGAAATGTTTTGATGTTTGATGCACCAAACATAAATGAAATAGTTAAGAAAGAGAGTACTTGTAGATTGTAATCATACCTTGAGTGTCCCACTCTCGTCTGAAGGATTAAGAGGCATTTATGCTAGTAAATGTAAGTAGGTAGCTTGAAATTCTTAGATTAGACAGTTTTAGGAGCTGGAGGGAAAATGGATATAGACACCCTCACTTGTATCATTGTAACATTAGCAGCATAATCAATCAAGAAAGCATAGAGAAGAAGAAACAGAAAGCTGTGTAGAAGAACCCATGTACAGAAGTTCTGAGATTAATACATGGAGCTTGATTCAAACTCATGGTGTTTAAATACTTTCTGTGTATGCATGATTGAATGTTATGCTCATGGTTGTTTTACTCTTTTTGTTATACAGTTGCTTTGATGTGTGAATGTATGATTTCATGTTGAATGTCTGAAATCTAAAGAGAGGGAGAGTAAAGAATGAGTTTCAATTGTTTCTCTATCTGAGCAAGAGTTTTCCTACAAGGAGTGCAGTGAAATTGTCCGCAAGGAGTGCGTTGACGGGTTCAGAGTATCAACGTCTGAAAGCTTAGGAGGGATATAATTGTTCTCATTCTCGCAGAAGTGAAAGTTAAGCACAAGAGTCGTGCAAGGAGTGCGCAGGCCGAGTGAAGTCTCAGAGTTACAACCTGAGGGAGTTGTTGAAAGACTGTTGTCGCAGGGGAGTGCGCAGAGTCGAAGAGGTTCAAATGCTTGGATTGTATTTGAAGAATTGCAACAAGGAGTGCATGCAGGAGTCTTCTTGAAGACTTGAGTTGTGGAGAAAGCTCAGGAGGGATAGAGTCTTCGAAGTTGTCGAAGAGAAGCTCAAAAGGGCTAGTGCCTTAAAGTGTTGTAAGAAGGCACAACGATGTTGTTTTGCAGGTGGATAAGTTTCATGAAAGAACACTTCGTTCATCTCGCAGGAGTTTTCAAGGAGGCATTGGATGATCAGAATTCTCCGTGGAGAATTCGTGAATTTCCGAGAACTGTCAGATCTTGCAGAGAAGCAAGAAGGGTACGATGAGTGTTTTCCTAAGTGCAAGCTCAGAAGAAATCAAGATGTAGGATCTGAGCCAACAAGGGCTGTTGGATAACTCGCATAATCTCATTTCGTGGATTCGCAAGTTGAAGGTTTAAAACCTTTGCATCAATATTCACGAGTGGTGAATTCGTGAGAGAATCGCAACTATCCATTTGAGGAGGACAGGTGGCAGAGATCAAGGGGTCTCGTGAACTCAGAGGTTCTTAAGGTGAGAGCCCAAAGATTGGGTGCTCCAAGATGCGAGTGGTGAAATCGCGAGGAGATAGAACAGCCATAGGATCCAGGTCAAGGGAGGATCGTTGGATCAGAGTCTCATCATGCCTATCACGCATTCAGAGGTTTGAAGGTGCAGAAGAATCTGACAGCACAGAGTGGGCATGTAGCATACTTGTCGACACAGAGGTCAAACCTTTGTTGACCATTTCGGGGTTTCGTAAGTCGGAGAACCAAAATCTTAGCATTAGGATTCGCAAAGTCGCGAAGTCGAAAAATCCAAAAAGGCAAGAAGTTTCGTTGTGGGACCCGTGTTGACAACGTGTCGAAATTTCAGCATTTTGGCATATCAGCAGATAGGAAGTCAAGACTTTTGTCCCGAAAGTCTCAAAGTCGCGAGTTGCGATAAGGAGTAGTGAGGAATTCAGGATCTCAACACTTTGGGTGTCGGGATACAAAGGAGGTAGCGCTTCGAGAAGCGAAGTCGCGAAGTGTGAAGCTGGGCACGAGGGACACATGGTAGAACCACAAGGTGGGCCCGTGCAACAGATAGGTAGACACGTGTTACCTAGTGAAAGGAGTCAACACCCGTTGAACTCTCATGTCTCAGGGATTCGTGAGATAAGGGAATGAGAGTTCAACCCTTCGACTTGCGAAGTCGCGAGTAGCGAGAATGCGAGGAGAAAAGTCAACATCGCTTCTCGGGGTTTTGTGAAAGGAAGGTGCCAAGGTTGGATACCACAACTTGCGAAGTGGCGAGTAGTGAGAGGAGCTAGCATTAAGCTTAGTCGGTGGTCATGCATTAAGGGCGCTGATAGAGGGGAGCTATACCCATTTCGTGATCTTGGGTATCACGAGATTGGAAAAGAAGAGTCGGGAGCCTCGACTCACGAACTCACGAGTTGCGAGTTGCAACAAGCGCCTTTGGAATTGGGCCTTGGTCACAGCGTTTTGGTCACACAGAGAAGGGGAGCTTGTGCCTAGTGCTATTTTCATAGGGAAGCTACCAAAAAGGACCTGTGGATCGATAATTTGTGATTCCAGCAAGGAATCTAAAGAGCCGATTCTGCTTGAGGGAGATAAAGAACGATCCTGTGAGCGGATCTCTGCCCGAGGGCCGATAGGTCTATGTCAACCAACATCTTGGTTCTCCAACCATTTCTCTATGCTTGAAAACACTTTTAATCCTAACCCCTTAGGTCCTAGTTGTCCCCATACCCCTATACATCTTTATCCATAAAGAATTTTGGTCTATAATAAATTTTATATTCATTTCATAAAGAGCACACATGCACTCTTATGACTTGATATCCTTGTATATGTTGTTCGTTTATGCCCAACATGAATGCATGTGCATTCCCACTGAGAATTTTTTGGTTCTAAGCACACTTTGTGTGCGTTCCTGTTGATAATTGTTTGGTTCCAGGCACAATCCACTACCTCATCTATCTCAAGCTCGACAAATATTTCCTGACATCTGTACATAAAAATAACGCGCACAGACATGTTTTTTCTTATTTTAGTATGGTTGTTTGATTCATAAACAATTTTTTTTCTATTGAAAGACCATTATGGGAAGAGTTGGAAGACAAATTTGTCCAAGTGGCATGGATTTTTTGTTTGTGTCTTCTTGGAATTGGAAGAAAAAATTGTCCAATTGGAATTGTTAGCTGTGTAATACCAAGACAAATTTATCCAATTGGAATTGGAATTGTTAGTTGTATTCTTTTGTAATACTAAGAAAATTTTGTTTTCTTCTTGTCTTATTGGGGTGTTTGGAAGCCAATTTTTATCTTTAAACACGGGGAATCGATGGATTCGAGAAAGAAAGTCCTCGAGAAAAGATAAATCGATCGAAAAGGTAGAAGAATAAAAAGAAAAGGAAAAGTTATGTATGTCAAAGCGTAGACTTTCAGAAGAGGCCAATCCAATTTCTAGTGGAATAGATGTCATTGTCGTTTCTCCTCCATCACCACAAGAAAAGTGCAGGAGTTCAATAGAGACCAATCCATCCAGTATCTCATCAAGATAGTGTTTTGTGGATGACTAGATGATGGAGGATTTGCTTGGAGATGATTATACAATGGATGCTATTAGAGATACAACTAGTGTACAACATTGTGGTGAACAATTTCATGTGGTGCAACCTCTTGTTGGATAGTCAAATGTTCCTAAACTAGTCAATCCCATGTCCACTCTCCTCCCAGATTTGATTCTCCAATGATTGAAGGGGAAATAACTACAACATTTTTAACTACACAACAACAAGGTCAAGAGTGTCAAAATAGGGGTTCATCGTCTCTACCTAGATTGAGAACTGTGCAGTGAAGAGCTCCTAAATGCATTCAGGTAGATGAAAGTGGTCTAGCATCACTTGAAGGTAAGTTACCTAACCGTACTATTCGTTATCATTCTTTTGATGGGTTTAAATTCGCCTGACAACAGTAAGGGGTTATCCCTGATAATAAGTCCCAATTATACCTCTCATTGTTTGGAATAGGGAACCCATCTAGATTCTGGCTTGACAACCATTGCTGGTTTGGTTCTACCGGTTGCGCCCTGATCCACTGATGAGGGTGAGTGATGGATGGTTATGCAAATGAAATATGTAGATGTAGACTATGTAAATGCATGAATCTAATCTAATTCTAATCCACCCTATCCTAGATAGGAGTGAACTATAGTAACAAAATGACTTGTAATTAAACTAAACTATGCATAAAACCCAATTAGATAGTTATCATGGAGGCACACGGTTAGAAACACATGCATACAAGTCTATAACCAAAATAGTCTAAGTCACGTTTTTGCATACATTCAAAACTCTTTCACTCATGATATGTAATATAAGAAAGAGTAACAAAACTAAAAGAAGACATATATTGCATCAGAATACTCCATAAACAAACATGCTCTTATAGCCCATGTGAATAACAAACATTCTGCTTGAAATAGTTTGCAACAAAACAACAACACATGCAAGTTCTTCTCTCTATCAAAAGTTGGCCATGAGGGCTTCTCCGTATTAATAGTTTCAACAATAGTACATGAAAACTCTAAGGAAAACTCTCCAATTTTAGTTGACACTATATTCCCAAAGTAGTTAAGAAGTGTACAATGTTTGAAGAGCAAACAATTCCCTTCTTTGGGTTCAATTCTAGTATTTATTGAGGTTCAATAAGACCTTTGGCCTTTCGTCTCCCTCCGTGACTTTTCATATTCCAACGTTTGTCCTCATCCTCTTTGTGATGATGAGTAACAAGGACAATGGTTACATTTCAAATTTGTCTCCTAGGATTGGTGGGTTGCCATGGATTTTGGCCATATGTGCTTTGCGCATCATGAATAATGGCTTGGTCATGGGAGCATCTTTGTCATTCGTGTTTGACAGTTGATCATCATGGAGTTTCTAGATTTCTTCTTCATCCATTTTCCTAAGATTTTATTTTCCACTCTTCTATCACTTCTACATCTTTCATTATTTCTCCTTCATCGTCTTTAGCTGTAGATTGCATCGCGAGAATGTTGAGTGCGATCCTCCTTTTCTTGGTCCCTAGAACCATTCAACATGCCATAGATGAGAGTAACTCCAAATAAACTATCAAAACTAGTCATTATAAAACATATAACTAAGGTATTAAATAATTTAAGTATCATGCATAAACTTCCCCAAGTTTGATTTATGGTTCCTCTGCTCGCGGTTGAGGTGTGGTGTTCTTCAAGGTTGCTAACAAGGTTTCAGATATTAATCCAAAAATAAGTATACCACAAGTTATGAATTTCTCAAATGATATAACTAATAAGTTGTATATCTCAAAAATATATTTCCAATGGTATAAAGAAAGCGCAAAATAGACACCTGAGTCAAACGTTATGGCCATTTTATGAAGACACTTTTTTATGTTTCGGAGGAGTTAATACTAGCTCCTCCAATTTGTTATCGGAGGAGTTAGTGCTAACTCCTCCAACCTACCATTGAAGGAGTTTGAACTAACTCCTATGAATTTCCATCATAGGAGTTTGAAATAACTCCTCTGACTTTTCATCGGAGGAGTTTGAATTAACTCCTCTGATATCTATCGGAGGATTTTAAACTAACTTCTCCAATATGTATCAGAGGAGTTTGAACTAACTTCTTTGATATGTATCTGAGGAGTTTGAACTAACTTATACGATATGAATAGGAGAAATTGATGGGAACTCCTTTGAAATTTTGGAGGAGTTGAATGGAACACTTTTGAATTACTTCAAAGGAGTTGAAGGGAACTTCTCTTTCATGGGAAAGAAACATTGGAAATATTTCTAAGTGTCCTATTGGAAATAAACAATGAGAGCTTGATTTCGAAATCCCATAACTTCCTCATGCGATGCCCAATTAAGGTGTCATTTTTTTAAAATGCTGAGAACAAAGAGACACTTCTATCAAAATAATTGAACATGTTGTTCAAGCATTTGAGTGGATCCATGCTTAATGATGGCCACAATTAGCGAGTCTTTCTTGGCGGGAAACACGTTTCAATCATTTTGACACTTCTGGACCTTGGATTTCAATTCTGTCAGTTGCGTTGGAATATTGATCACATAATCCATACAAATACCATGTTAAGGAGTGACAAATCCACTTTGGTTAGTACCCAAAGTTGTGAGCAAGGAAATTTTTAAATGAAAGTTTGGACCTCATTCTTGCTATTGCTTCACTAGAATTCGATTCCATAAGTTTATGTGTCATCTATGTTATATAGGATATTTGTTTATCCATTGACGTTGAGGTGATGTGTCAATAAAATAGAATTATAAACAACCAATTGACGTCCATTGCGTTTAGTACTATCTAAGAGACGAAAGGACCAAACTTCTTTCGAAGTGCATTTCAAAACCAACACAAGACCAATAGGCATTATGATTAACCCATATGATGCTAAGTGAGGCTTCCACAATGAATATTTATCCATAACATCAAGAAACACAAAGAAACCAAGCTAGTACCACGTGCGTGAAAAAATCCACTGAGGAGCACTACAAACTTGATTATGATTGTGATCTAAAGTGAATCAAGTGAGATAAGAAATTGTTGACCAAATTTCTAGATAGGCGTGGATATTTTAGTCATTGGAAATGTAAGGAGATTGATTGATCAACGAAACAAGAAGGGATCCTAGTTGATAGGGGGAAGAGATAAGACTCAAGGAGAAAATGGGCCACATTGAGCTAGTTAGTGTTGGCGAGAGGGAGAAGATCATCTTCGATGCACTTGGAGACGATGAGGGGTCAACATCCTTCAGCTGAAGTATTGAGGATAGGAGGGGGAAACTTATAAACAGGAAGTGCGTCGAGGATGAAGAGGCGAACCTTGTCTATATGTAGTGCAACGAAGCAAAAGAGAGGGACGTTGTTGAAATGCGATGTAATGACATGAGTATAAGGGAGTCAACTAGTGAAAGGAATGCATGTGGCGAAGATAATCATGTGACCAGTATTAGTGAGATGATGTTGATCATGCGATCTTTGCCGATGATGAAGATGTGTGTTAGTGAGGTTTGACAGAAGCGCGATAGCGCGACAACCATGTTCAAAAGGAGGTGGACAATGTACTGATGAGAAAATCAATGACGTGTCAATGTAAAGTTGGAAGAAGGATGTGCGCATCAATACACTATGTATCAACACATGAATAGGGGACTCACCAAAGTGCGGATCGTTGGGTAGAAGTGAATAGAGGGGGAATTGCAAATGATAAGGCATGGAAGTGTACAGGGAAAAACCTGTGCGTAACCATTTGTGTGAGGGAGAGCGTGTGAGGGTTCTAGTGGGAAGAATTGAAGGGGGGCACAATTTATTGTCTTGGAGATATGCTAAGACAATAAAATTGGGAGGTTTTTGTGTGAGAACACACATTCTTATAAAATCATTAAAGAATATTTTGAACCAAAATCCGATGCTGCTAAATGCCAATTATTTTTGGCTTTGTTAAAATATAGAAGTTTGACTATTGTTAGGAGAATTTTAGGAGTTAAAACAGTCAAAATTTTAGAAATAAGTCATCATATTGTTAGAAACCTTGCAGATTCTTTTCAAATAATTAGTAATAAATCTCGTTCTAAAGACTGCAATGCAGCTCGACATGTCTTTTCATAATCAATTTTTAGCAAGATTACAAGAAAACATTGTTTAGTACAACAAACCTCACACCTCATGAAAGGAAATGTTAAGGGACATGTACAAGATTTCTGGTATGCGAAAACTAGGCCTTCTTCCAACCAAAAAGATGTACCAAAATTGAGAAGGGGATCTAGGGACAATGAACCCCATACTAAACACTTTTTTGACATTACACAGACACAATTTTATGAGATTCAAGACAATACATAGTGCACTTAACTTGGGCCAAAGATATTTTCATAAATGCAATCCTTGGTATGTTTGAATAAACACAATTTGTAACACATGTTGTTGTAGATATCACATTGAGTATGGTTATTATTATCACACACACACACACACATGTATATTTTGTTTTTCATAACACCCTTTTGCAGGAATGCTCAGTTATATTCCTGCCATTGTCATCTAGAGACTTTATTCACAACATCTTGTGTACAAGACTAGAGGGTTGTACATTTTATAAAAAAAAATTCTTAGATGGGACATGCCCTGGGTGTGGTGGAATGACATTATTGAGAAAGTGCATCCATGTAAGCGATGAGTATGAATTGGGGAGGAAGGAGGTTTCCTTTCAAATATTTAAGTATGTCACATATGATATTGATGGAGGACAGGAAAGAAAAAATATACAATTGGTGACTTCCCAAGTACAAATATGTGACTTCATGAAGGAATTCATCGAAAAGACATGACATTATGTTCAACATGCCCATGTGGCTCAAAGGGAGGAAAAACAATTTAGAATATTGAGAGATACATTTCCCGTTGGTAATGTATTATCAATGGTTGATTTTGTAGAGAACTACACCCTTCATTCGTAAAATGAGATTCAAAGACAATATTATCACTCAGAGTAGGTCAACATAATGGTCCATATCACATACATGCATGGAACATATAGTAACGAAGAAAATATATTTATGTTGAAGGAGTGTCACTTCTACATAAGAAATGATCGGTGCCATGACTTAGCCTATGCACAACATTTATTTCAGTTGTTTTAAAATCACCTTAAGTATAAGAACATACATATGGATCAACATTGGATTTGGTCAGATGGTTTCACAGGCCAGTTAAAAAATGCTCATGCATTTCAATGGTTGTGTATGTTACAAAAAAAACTCAAGGTACCACACATTTTGAACTATTTTTAGTCTAGGAACAGGAAAGGGGAGCGTGATGGAGAAGGTGCATGCATAAAAAGAGTTTTACATAGACAATAAATGAACTTCACAACTACTTCCCTCATTTGAGATGCGAAATCCATTGTTGAATGATGTTCTTTAGTAATGGGAGAGGGAACATGAACCCGTGAAGACCAATCACATAGGAAAGGACATGTACATAGATATTTTTGGGAGGTGGTCGATGTAGATCGATCACAATGGTATGAATGCAAAAAAATCTAGGGCACTCAAGGATTGAATTCAATTAGAACATCAGACAATGCAATAGTTGAAATATGGATGAGAAAAATCTCTTGCTTCTGTGGTCCATGTAGTAGTAATGAATGGGATGATTGTGAATCGACATAATGGGTTGATAGATGGGATCATGTATCAATCCCCATTGGTCAACATATAACTATGGAATTATCCCATTTAGAGGAGGAGAAATCAGGTATTTGAGTTGATTATGATCATGTCTCAGATCTCATACTGCCAGGTTCGTTGAAACCTTCTATTAAATTTTGAATAAATAACATCAATGTTTTATGCTTTGGTCATTTAGTGGACTCACATGTTGGCACTCCATTTTTTGCAGGGCACGTATACGCAGTGGTTTTCCCAAGAGATAATGAATTGGGCACCGATTATTGGTTGGCACGTTTCTTAGAGGGAAATTAGACCCTCATGCAATCAATAACATACTTCGAAGGCATTGAATTTATGATTGGGTTGATTTTTGTTGAAGGAGAATATTTGACATATGATGAAAGAACACGAAAGAAAGGTGTTTATGTATTTCAATATTATAAACTAGGTCAAGTCGTATACCACTTTATGAACTTGGTTTTTGGTACAAGCCTCCGACTACAAACAATGCCAAGTAAGAACTCATCAAAGGTTTTCTACTTCTTCCCTTACTCCGAGCATGAGAATTTAATGGATACCATCGATATTAGAAGTGATCATGATGGTCTACTTGAATGAACATAGGTATGTAAAAGGAATAATTGAAAAAATATGTCAAATTTATGAATTATTGGAATTTTGGCTTCATTTTTTGGTTGTTATGCTATTCTTGTCTTTATTCATTGAAATTCCATGCCTTTCCATGCTTTGTCAGGCCATGCCATTCCATGACTTTCCTTTCCATACCTTTCCATGCCATGCCATTCCTTGCCTTCCCATTCCATGACTTTCCTTGCCTTCACTTGTCATGCCATGCCTTGCCTTCACTTGCCATGCCATACCTTGCCTTAACTTACCTTTCCATGCCATGCCATGACTTGCCTTGCCTTACCATGCCTTTCCTTGCCTTGCCTTTCCTTGTCATGCCATGCCTTGCCTTGCCTTCACATGCCATGCCTTTCCTTTCCTTGCCTTACCTTTCCATGCCTTGCCATGCCATGAGTTTCCTTACCATGCTTTTCCTTTCCATGTCATTCCTTGCCTTCCCAAGCCATGGATTTCCTTTCCTTCACTTGTCATGCCATTCCTTTCCTTCACTTTCCTTTCCATGCCATTCCATGCCATGCCTTGCCTTTCCTTTCCATGTATTTCCTTACCATGCCATGCCATGCCTTACCTTTCCTTCAGATTCCATGCCATGTCATGCCTTAACTTTCCTTGTCTTTCCTTGCCATGCCATGCCTTTCCTTACCTTTCCATGCCTTGCCTCCACTTTCCTTACCTTTCCATGCCTTACCTTGCCTTACCTTGCCATGCCTTGCCTTATCTTGATTTACCCTTCCTTCACTTTCCTTACCTTTCCATGCCATTCCTTACCTTTCCTTCACTTTCGATGCCATGTCATGCCTTTCCTTGCTATGCCTTGCCATGTCATGCCTTTCCTTGCCATGCCTTTCCTTGCCTTCACTTTTCATGCCATGCCATGTTGTAAGGATATGATCCTAACCCCTCTCCATGGGTCGTTATTTAGTAGGATATGTTTTCTATGTAATAAAGGATGACATTAGTTAATAAGTCCTAATAAATAAAGGAGAATAAGTCAATGTAAGAATACCTAATAGAAGCTTCTGCTTCTAGAAATATCTTCCTCTAGAAGTTTCCTTAGAAGGTAGAATTAGTATAAATAAGAGTAGAAGGCATTGGATATTTTGTCTTTTTATATTATTGTAATAGATCTCTGCTCTGTTGGAGGTTTCCCCCTCGAAGAGGCAAGTGAACATTGATATCATTAATAAAGGTTCTCTTTCTGGTGTTATTCTGGTATTATTCTGGTATTGTTCTGGTATTGTTATGGATATATCATTATTGTTCTGCCATTGCTTGCTAAATATTTATGTTCTGCATACTATATTACATCTGGAATATTGCAAGTGGTATCAGAGCTCTTTCCCAGGAAAGAATTGTGGGGTAAATTTTTTCAGGGTAGAGACATATTCTGACGTCTTTAAGCTACAAAGATCTGTCATTATGCGCATAAACCCGTGGTAGGGTAGTCATACACACATGAAATACAAGTTGTTCTTAAGCTCATATTTGTTGGCCACCCTTGTAACCTGTTAGCTCTCCAAGAAACTCTTTGGGGTTGTAAGCCAAAGATGCTTGGTAACTTAAGAAAAGATAATTTTGGTATGCTTGGATCAATGGGATAACTCAATAACTAATGAAATGGACAACTCATCATACATTCGAATAAGACAGTGCTTTTAGAGATCAATAATCAGACAAAATAGTTTAAACAGAGGATGAAGAATACTAATCTTGGTAACCAAATACAATAAGGTGCAGGGTCATACAAGATAGCAAGAATGTTCTCCAATTCAAGTTTATGAGCTTAATAAAGAGATGGCAGTCTTTAGAAGCTAAGACAAACTAAATTCAAGTGCAGAGAGATGAAATACATGACCAATATGATATTGAAGACAAAAGAAAACTGTTATTCTATTATCAAATAAGAGTCTATTAGAGTAGAAAAAATGTATCCAAGATTGAACCCCGATATCTTAAAAAGATAGGCATTTATAGCCTTTACAACAAGTCTAAGATCCTGAAAAATTGGATCTGGATTTCTAAATATAGAAAGTCAAACTAACTGAATACAATAGGATAATTAAAGAACTAGTTCCTAGGGATCGAACTGTCTTCTTAGTTGATCTTGACATCTGGTCTTCATCACTTCTATGTCTCTGATGTGTCGTGGAGGGAAAAGACACATGTCTTCAAAGGATGGAAATCTTTCAACAACTGTAACCAAAACTTTAGTTGACCAATTAAAAATTCACCCCCAAAATCTCCACGAATCTTTGATACTGAATGTTTCTTGATTCATTGATTAATCTTTTGATACTCACTTACCCTTTAAATCACTCCAAAATCACTCTGTTCCAGCTTAGCTTTCCAAAATTATCATTCTGTAGTTTCACCAGCTATTTCGCCTTAAGATTTGCTAATTAGCTGATGAAAGCTCTGCTTTTCAACAACTAATTGGTTATAATTTCGCCTTCTATGCTGGTGAAAGCTCTGTTTTGGTCAAAAAGGAAACCTTTCATATTCAAAATTGTTGTTCCATCAAAAAATCAGTGTTCTTTTGATTTCTCTCCCTGTAAATTTATAGCAACCTGGGCCAACACCTGTAAATCTGGATGTGTGCTAATATTTTCCTTCAATTTTTTTATTTTCCTCTTCAGGTGCTTAGCTAACCACCATAAGCTATTATAATCCTTTGTGATTTTATTCTTCTTCTTTTTGTCTTTAATACTTTCACGTGCTAGCTTCTCAAAAGATGCATTTGTCTTTGCAAAATTCTCTAATAAGTCTTTATATCTTGCCTTTATCACTCTTTCTAGAACCTCCTGTTGTGCTATTACCTCTTTTAGCTCCTTAATATTTTGTGATTTCTTTGATTTATTCTTTCTTGAGGTTTCACCTTCATCTCTGGGAGTAAAAGCTTCACAATCCTGTGCAATTTCCATGGAGTACTCTGGACTTTTGATGGCTGGACTTTCATTTTCCTTTTCTGGCTCTGTATCCGAATCTGTGTATGGAAAATTTAGAACATTTGTCTTTTTCACTGTGGACTACTCTGAGTTTGTTTCAAAATATAGTTTCTTTTTAGCTTTCTTGGGCTTTATGTTAGAATTTCTGTCATCTGGTGGTTCTGGGAGAGCTCTCCTCCTCCTTGAGCTGTTCTGAGGAGTTGATTGTTTTTTGCCTGCTTTCTTCTTTTCATTTATAGGTTGAGTTTGGGTCTCAAAACCTTCCCAGAAAAGAAAGTGCTGCCAAGTTCTTTCTCTTTGTCTCAGTTCTTCCAAAATAATCATTTTAATTAGGCCATAATGACAAAGGGCATTTTTTATGCTTAAAGGTTTGGCTCTGATCTTCTTACACACTTTGGTTAGGCTCTTATGAAGGAAGAAAGACAAATTTAGAAGGATCTTGCCTATGAAGTGATCTAGAATTCTGAAATGATATAAAATTAACTTGTCATACCTGCCTTCTGAGGTTAAGTATAATTGAATGCCTTTGAACAGATCTTTCCATTCATCTTCCAGGTAAGAAAAAAGGATGCCTTTCTTCCAGGTTATGCTTTCGAATTCTGCCTTGAGGTATACCCTGAAATCCAAGTTCTTGGTCATTGTTGTTTTAAACCAACTTTGGCCTGTTTTGGGTAAGCCAGTTGTTGTAGCGATGGAAGCTTCATCAATTATCATTTCCAGAGAGCCCACGATAGCTTTCTTTACATCATATTACTTGGAAAAGACTTATGTTGTTGCCTGGTGATAACCTTCCTGTAACTTTTCCACATATGTCATACAACCTGTGTCTGAGAATCACTTCTGCACATCTGGATAAGACTGGAAAAAGGATAAATTATCTAGCTCTTTCCTTAGCAGTAATCCTCCTTGCTTCCTCGCCATCTACGACTTGAATGTTGTTTGATTTACACACAGTTGACATGGCAATATTATTGATAAAGAAAAGGTTGGCACTGGTGAAAACTCCCCGTGTTATCAATTAAAATATGAAACCTCATCATAGAAGTTTGTGAACACCGCGAGTTCAAAATATGAAACTCTGATTTGATGTCGCCGAATGGCTGGTACTTTATCCTCTGTCTTCAATGATGATTGAGATTTTGTCACCTCAAACCCTCCTCTTGTTGTCATATGAAATACGTGAGCACGATCCGCCATAATATCCTGTTAAAACGTGAACAACGATATCATCATCATCATTTGTTTCGACTAGCTTGCCATGATGATTGTATGACATGTGGCTGGCGTGTCTGTTTTTTTATTTCTGGAGTCATTGAAGAGAAATCCGTGTTAGTGCTTTCACCAAATTTCTTGCTACGGGGGGTACACTTTACCCATTGAAACCTGAGGCTTTCACCAACTAACTTAAACTTTTAAACAGATGTTAGTTGTTGAAAATCCTTTTCACAAATTTTTGAAAAGACCTTTTGAGGATCAATTTATTTCTAGGATAAAATCTTAAATCATATGTTTTGACACTTCTAAATTTTAAAAATATATATAGAATCCTATAAATGATCACGCTATCACCTACAAAATGGAACAAATTGACTGATCTATTTTGGGAGATAACATTTGGCTCCAACTGGGATGGATACCTCCCTGTGAGGTCTCCAAGAACCTAGCTTGAATCAGTAGCCTTTATTAGAACTTGAATTCAAAACTGATTTTACTCAGTACCATTGGGCATGGAGTCATCTAGTCTTTATAATTGATCCCCTGTAAAAATTTAACCTACCTGTAGCCTGCTCTGCTTATTCAACAACCAATAACTGAAAATTCTTCTGCTCATTGAGTGAGCTTATTCTCTTCTACTCCTACACTAACCCAGATCTGCAATTTGATTAGGTAAATGTTGACTTCCATAACAACCATTCAAGCTGTTTTAAAATTGAAGAAACCTTATCTCTGTCACTACTTGATAGAAGGTAACTGAAAGATACCAACAATGATAAATAAACTTTTAGAAAGGCATACTCACTGATGAATACTGATGAGTAAAGAAAATCTGAAATTTTCATAGGATGTGAGATACACAACTCCATCAAAGCTGCTACTGGGTCTCTGAATCCAAGATTATAAACATTCTGACTAATAGAAAATAACTTACCTTTTGTGAATGTCTCTCTATTTTCAAATAGATGCCTTCTTTGATAATCTTCCTGTTGTCTCGATTGAGAACTGAAAAATTGTTGCTGGCTGTCCTCACTGATATCGATGTTGAATGTGAATTGTTCTCTCGCTATCGGAGGAAAATCTAAACTCAATTGTTGATCTGAACTTTTTTACACGTCATCTTCCCCTTCATGTCCACTGCAATTCCCCTTTTTCTGCAAATCTGAAAGCTGAGAACTATCCTTAGCATTTGCTGTAGATTTGAAACTGTCATCTGCTGATATAAAAATTTGTTTATCATTTTTCAAGTTTTCAAATGGGACAATCTGATCTTCATGGCAATTTAGGATAGTAGATGCATTTGGTACAATGTCAAAAACATTTATACTATGGCTACCATCATGAAGATCATCGATGTCTTGGTCATAATGAGAGGTATCTCCTATAACAACATACTCTTCATGGCTATCTGAATCTTTAGTCAGTAAATGAAATTCATGACAACATTCGGGATATAGAATATCAGCTGAAAATATTTCTTTGCAAACAAATGAAAGGCAGCATGAAAATCTGCCAAAGAACTGATACTAGCGATAGGGAGTGATCGGTACCAATCATGAGCAATTCCCTCTAATGAAAACCCGAAGAGCTTGATATGAACATCCTCATGCACAATTTGCAACCGATGAATAAAATCATGAAAATCCAACAAATGTTCAACTGGCACTTCCCACTCTTCTCCTCGAAATCTGGGAATACTACGTTCCCATTCATCTCTACTAGGCACTAGGTGAGGGTAACCATAAATACTTGAGAAATTGCAAAATGCATACCTCTTGTTCATTTCATACTAGTGGAGTCGCCAACAAATTTCAGAACAATGGAGTCGCCATTGAATCCATCCTCCATGGAGTCGCCAGATAGATGATTACAACCGAATATATGTCCAAACTTTGTCTATCATCAAAGTTGTATCTTGTCGTCTCCCAAGGAAGTTGAGCTTCAAAATCCTCTCCCCGACAACGATGCCAATTTGTTAGCTCTCCAAGAAACTCTTTGGGGTTGTAAGCCAAAGATGCTTGGTAACTTAATAAAAGATAATTTAGGTATGCTTGGATCAATGGGATAACTCAATAAATAATGAAATGGACAACTCATCAGACATTTGAATAAGACAATGCTTTTAGAGATCAATAATCAGACAAAATAGTTTAAACAGGGGATGAAGAATACTAATCTTGGTAACCAAATACAATAAGGTGCAGGGTCATACAAGATAGCAAGGATGTTCTCCAATTCAAGTTTATGTGCTTAATAAAGAGATGGAAGTCTTTATAAGCTAAGACAAACTGAATTCAAGTGCAAAGAGGTGAAATATATGACCAATCTGATATTGAAGACAAAACAAAACTGTTATTCTATTATCAAATAAGAGTCTATTATAGTAGAAAAAATGTATCCAAGATTGAACCCCGATATCTTAAAAAGATAGGCATTTATAGCCTTTACAACAAGTCTAAGATCCTGAAAAATTGGATCTAGATTTCTAAATATAGAAAGTCAAACTAACTAAATACAATAGGATAATTAAAGAACTAGTTCCTAGGGATCGAACTATCTTCTTAGTTGATCTTGACATTTGGTCTTCATCACTTCTATGTCTTTGATGTGTCGTGGAGGGAAAAGACACATGTCTTCAAAGGCTAGAAATATTTCAACAACTGTAACCAAAACTTTAGTTGACCAATTAAACATTCACCCCCAAAATCTCCACGAATCTTTGATACTGAATGTTTCTTGATTCGGTTATTAATCTTTTGATACTCACTTACCCTTTAAATCACTCCAAAATCGCTCTATTCCAGCTTAGCTTTCCAAAATTCTCATTCTGTAGTTTCACCAGCTATTTCACCTTAAGATTTGCTAATTAGCTGATGAAAGCTCTTCTTTTCAACAACTATTTGGTTATAATTTCGCCTTCTATGCTGGTGAAAGCTCTGTTTTGGTAAAAAAGGAAACCTTTCATATTCAAAACTGTTGTTCCATCAAAAACTCATTGTTCTTTTGATTGCTCTCCTTGAAAATTTATAGCAACCTCGACCAACACCTGTAAATCTGGATGTGTGTTAATCTTTTCCTTCAATTTTTTTATTTTCCTCTTCAGGCGCTTAGCTAACCACCATAAGCTATTATAATCCTTTGTGATTTTCTTCTTCTTCTTTTTGTCTTTAATAATTTCACGTGCTAGCTTCTCAAAAGATGCATTTGTCTTTGCAAAATTCTCTGATAAGGCTTTATATCTTGCCTTTATCACTCTTTCCAAAACCTCCTGTTGTGCTATTACCTCTTTCAAATCCTTAATCTTTTGTGATTTCTTTGATTTCTTCTTTCTTGAGGTTTCACCTTCATCTCTAGGAGTAAACGCTTCATAATCCTATGCAATTTCCATGGAGTACTCTGGACTTTTGATGGATGGAATTTCATCTTCCTTTTCTGGCTCTGTATCTGAATCTATGTATGGAAAATTTAGAACATTTGTCTTTTTCATTATGGACTGCTCTGAGTTTGTTTCAAAATCTAGTTTCTTTTTAGATTTCTTGGGCTTTATGCTAGAATTTCTGTCCGTTGGTGGTTTTGGGAGAGCTCTCCTCCTCCTTGAGCTTCTCTGAGGAGTTGACTGCTTTTTGCCTGCTTTCTTCTTTTCATTTATAGGTTTAGTTTGGGTCTCAAAACCTTCCTAGAAAAGAAAGTGTTGCCAAGTTCTTTCTCTTCGTCTTTGTTCTTCCAAAATGATCATTTTAATCAAGCCAGAATGAAAAAGGGCATTTTTTATGCTTAAAGGTTCGGCTCTGATCTTCTTACACACTTTGGTTAGGTTCTTATGAAGGAAGAAAGGAAAATTCAGAAGGATCTTCCCTGTGAAGTGATCTAGAAGTATGAAATGATATAACATTAACTTGTCATACCTGCCTTCTGAGGTTAAGTATAATTGAATGCCTTTGAAAAGATCTTTCCATTCATCTTCCAGGTAAGAAACAAGGATGCTTTTCTTCTAGGTTATGCTTCGGAATTCTGCCTTGAGGTATACCCTGAAATCCAAGTT
This sequence comes from Picea engelmannii, assembly GCA_009831015.1. Taxonomy (NCBI): domain Eukaryota; kingdom Viridiplantae; phylum Streptophyta; class Pinopsida; order Pinales; family Pinaceae; genus Picea; species Picea engelmannii. Next base: position 787,292 of record ML780484.1, read on the forward strand.
CTTGGTCACTGTTGTTTTAAACCAATTTTGGCTTGTTCTGGATAAGCCAGTTGTTGTAGCGATGACAACTTCGTCAATTATCATTTCCAGAGAGCCCACGATAACTTTCTTTACATCATATGACTTGGAAAAGACTTATGTTGTTGCCTGGTGATAAGCTTCCTATAAATTTTCCACATATGTCATACAACCTGTGTTTGAGAATCGCTTCTGCACATTTGGATAAGACTGCGAAAGGGATAAATTATCTTTCTCTTTCCTGAAAAGTAATCCTCCTTACTTCCTTGCCATCTGCAACTTGAATGTCGATCGATTTGCACACGGTTGACACGGTAATCTTCTTGATAAAGAAAAGGCTGGCGCTGGTGAAAACTCCCTGTGTTATCAATTAAAATATGAAACCTCATCATAGAAGTCTGTGAACACCGCGACTTCAAAATAAGAAATGTTGATTTGATGTCACTGGATGGCTGGTACTTTATCCTCTATCTTCAATGATGATTGAGAGTTCGTCACCTCAAACCCTCCTCTTGTTGTCGCACGAAATACGTGAGCACGATCCGCCATAATGTCCTATTAAAACGTGAACACCGGTATCATAATCATCATTTGTTTCGACTAGCTTGCCATGATGATTGTATGACGTGTGGCTGGTGTGTCCCTTTTTGATTTCTGGAGTCATTGAAGATAAATCCATGTTAGCGCTTTCACCAGTTTGCTTGCTGTGGGGGGTAAACTTTAACCATTGAAACCCGAGGCTTTCACCAGCTAACTTCAACTTCAAAACAAATGTTAGCTGTTGAAAAGATTTTTCACAAATTTTTGAAAAGACCTTTTGAGGATCAATTTATTTCTAGGATAAAATCTTAAATCCTATGTTTGACACTTCTAAATTCTAAAAATTTATATATAATCCTATAAATGACCATGCTATCACCTACAAAATGGAACAAATTGACTGATCTATTTTGGGAGATAACATAACCCATGTTGGTACCCCTTCGAGTGGTAGTGCATTAGACAAAAACTATATATGGATCGGTGTAGGCATCCTGAATCCCTCTATAGATAAACTGATCAGTCACTTGAATGCTATAGTGTCACTGAGAACAACAATCGGGAAGAGACTCTCTAGTATCTAGGTATTTGGGTAGTATGGCTAAGGGTACAGTCTAGCTTCCTTAGTTGGTTCCCTTTAGCACCCTTATTTGTAACCTAGTCCATTGCATTCCTCTTTTTATTATGATTGCAGTGGTACCCTTCACTTTTAAGCCTTTTTTTCCCATAGTCCCACCCCTTTCCGAGAGACCCTTATTTGAAACCTATCCCATTGGACTCCTATCCTTTTCCTAATCACCCCGGTACATATCACTTTTTGTGGCCCCAATTTCTATCCCAACACATCATCCACTACCTAAGCCGCTACCAATGCAACCACCAGAGCTCAGACCCAAGAAGACTGGGAGACTAGGCTTTCCAACTTAGAAACAAAAATGGAATCCATCACCACTACCATATGAGCCTAATTCAAAGAGTCCCTGCAGGTAGAAGTCAATGTATCCATATGTGAATCCATGCAACAATTCACAAAAGTTAAGAATTTCGATCCCAATGTAGAGGACCCTCATCATTCCAATTATGTGCATACTCATTCTTCCCACTCCCCTTGGGGTTCTCCACACTCTTGGAATAAGGTGCCCAAAGTTGACATGAATAAATTTGATGGATCCAACCCAGCAGGGTGGGTCTCTCAAATGGAACAATACTTCTCCCTCCACAATATTTGGGATGATGAGACCAAACTCCATGTAGGAGTTTTGTACCTGGATCAAGAACGATGGTAGTGGTGGAAGTGGCATAAGAAATTTTATCTAGGAATACCCACTTGGAACATGTTCACTAAAGCAGTGTGTGCCCGTTTTGATAGGGAATCACATTTTTTGGGTAGGATCACCAAGCTGCGCCAAACTGGATTAGTCACATATTTCATCACAACATTTGAGTTGCTGGATATCAGGATCGAGGGATTATCTTATGCATTTTACCTTGAATGTTTTATCAGTGGATTAAAGGAAGAAATCCAGGCTCATGTGAATATGCATCATCCTATTACATGGTTGCATGCATGCCAATTAGCAAAGGAATCCGAGACCATCCTTCATTCCACACACATGAAGGCTCCATTTCTCACCCGTCCTCTCCCAGGGGCTCACCCAACTCTGACATAAACATTGAAGGTTCAAAAGGTATCTCCAGCAAAAATGGCATAACGTTGCAAGAAAGGAATTTTCTACTATTGTGATGAAAAGTATTCCCCAGGGAATAAATGTAGAGACAAAATTTCTTCCATATTGATGCTTCAAATTCCTCTCCCTATGAATACATCCCATGATATGAGGTTCCTGAACTAGAGAAGACTCAACCAAGTGATCACGCCAAAGGTCTAGTGGTAACCCCCGTGGAACTAGAGGAACCTGTCATATTGCTTCATGTACTCTCGGGTATTTCATTCCCACAAACATTGAATATCAAGGGCTACATAAAACATAGTCCAGTGGTGGTATTGATTTATAGTGGTAGCACCCATAATTTTACTCATCCCAGGCTTGCTGATGAGATCCATTTATTTTTATGCCATGTTTATAATTTTCAAATCCTCATTGCTAATGGTGGTACTATGATGTGTGGGGGCCACTTTGAGAATGTCAAACTCCAAATGGGAAATTATCATCTGAAAAACCCACATGCTCTCTATTTCCATTGGTGGTCATGATATTGTATTAGGAGTGGAATGGATTCACAATCTAGGGCCAATCATAATGGATTATCAAGAATTATATATGAGCTTCAACCAAGACACTCACCCCTATACCCTATGAGGTATCCAAGCAGTCTCTCCTGAAATCATCATCTCTCACAAGATGGAAATATTGTTGAAGAAAGGCCACCATAGGGTGATTTCTAAATTTAATTCCATCCAAGTCACTGAACATGCCTCTCAGGTCGTTCCTCCTATCTTGAAACTCATCTTGGACAAATACCCCAAGTTATTTGAGGTTCCCATGGCCTTACCTCCTTCCAGGGGTGAGCATGATCATAACATCCCTCTCCTTCTGAGAATTCAACCCCCCAATATATGTCCCTACAAATATACATTAGCTCAAAAAAATGAAATAGAAAAGATGGTACAATAATTACTGGAGGCAGGGGTAATTCTCCCTAGTACCAAACCATATTCTTCACCCATGGTGATTGTCTTAAATAAAGAAGGTACTTGGCGCATGTGCCCTGAATAAGTTGACCATCAAAGATAAATTTCACATTCCTGTCATTGATGATCTGTGGGATGAACTCCAAGGTGTCTGTGTATTCACCAAATTAGACCTTCACTCCAGCTATCACCAGATCCGGATGAAGGAGGTAGATATTTTGAAGACTTCTTTCAAAACTCATGAAGAATATTATGAATTCTTGGTCATTCCTTTTGGCCTTTGCAATACCCCATCCACCTTTCAAAGTCTCATGAATAAAATATTGAAACCTTACCTTCAGAAGTGTTTCTTGGTTTTCTTTGATGGCATCCTCATTTACAACCACACTTGGGATAGCCACCTTCCTTATGTGGACAAATTCCTTCACTTTCTACAGGAAAACCAATTGTTTGTCGAAAAGACCAAATGTTCATTTGGAGCCAGCGAAGTGGAATACTTGGGACGCATTGTTAGTCACAAAGGGGTAAAATTGGACCCCAAAATGATACAAGCTATGAAAGAGTGGTCGTGAACCATGACCTTAAAACACATAAGGGGTTTTCTTAGTCTCACAAGATATTACAGAAAAATTTTCCACCATTATGGAAATATTTCTAAGACCTTGACCCACCTCCTTAAGAAGAATTCATTTCATTGGAAACCTACTGTTGAGCAAGCCTTCAAAGAGTTAAAGAGAGTTATGTGTACTACTCTTGTCCTAGTATCTCCTGACTTGAAAAAAACCTTTTTGGTGGAATATGATGCTTATGGCATTGGTATAGGCGCAATACTCACACAAAATGGTTAACCTTTGGCCTTTACTAGCCAAGCATTGAGTGGTTGCAATTTGGGCAAATCTACGTATGAAAACAAAATAATGGCCATTCTCCATGTGGTGCACACATGGTGTACATATATTTTGGGATGTTGTTTTCACATCAAAATAGATCACCGTAGTCTAAAATATTTTTTGGAGCAATGACTATCCTCCCCCCAAAAAAATAAGTGGTTGACCAAAATGTTGGGTTATGATTATGAAATAATATAGAAAAAGGGAAAAGATAATACACTAGTCGATGCATTATCAAGAAAACATGAGGAGGAGGACTCCCTCTTTTCCTTATCCTTATCGGTCCCTGATTGGATTGAATAAGTACGCCAAGAGTGGATAACACACCCAACTATCTCCAAGATAATTCAATGCCTTCAGGAGGGCCCTAATCCTCCCATCAATTTCACTTGACAGGACAATATGCTCAGATATGAGGATCACCTGGTTCTATCACCCTCTTCAACACTCAAGCCCAAGCTCTTAAATGATTTTCACTCATCAACTATTGTGGGTCACTCGAGGTTCCAAAAGACATATGCTCGATCCCTTTTTTTCTTTTTTCTAGGAAGGAATGAAGAAGGATATCCTTCACTTTTTCACATAATGTGAGGTGTGCCAACGTAATAAAGGTGAAACTATCAAGTCTCTAGGTGCCTTACAACCCCTTCCCATTCCAACTTCTACATGGACAAAAATCTCCATGGATTTTATATTGGGCCATCCTAAAGCTGGGAACAAGTCTGTAATCATGGTGGTGGTTAATCGCCTCTCCAAGTAGCACAAGTTCTGATCATGACCCCACTTTCACCAACACATTTTTTCAAGAGCTATTTAAATTGTAGGGCACCCAACTGAACATGAGAACAACCTATCACCCCTAGTCTGACGACCAAATAGAAGTGGTCAAAAAATGTTTGGAAACCTACTTGCGATGCTTTTATTCGAACAAACAACACCTATGGGTGAAATGGATCCCCTTGGAAGAATGGTGGTACAATACTTCCTATCATACGGCCACAAAAATAACCCCATATGAAGTAGTGTATGGAAAACAACCACCTATAGTCACTACCTATCTTCTAGGCACATCAAAGGTCCAATCTATTGATACAATGTTGCAAGGTCACAAAATGACCCTAGCGGCTCTGAAGGATAACCTCCACATGGCCAAAAATTGCATGAAGCAATAGGTGGACCGACATCATTCAGAAAGGGTGTTTCAGGAAGGTGATCAAGTGTTTCTCTAGCTCCAACATTATAAGAAAACATATATAAAATCCCAGGGACATCACAAGTTGAAACCCATGTTTTATAGGCCCTACCTGATTGTCAAGCGTATTGGTTCAGTGGCCTACAAATTTACCCTTCCTACTACTTCCAAAATCCATCTGGTGTTCCATTTTTCTTGTCTGAAAAAAGTGGTGGGACAGAATTGTAGGGTCCAAACCATCCTTCTAGAATTAGATGAAGAAGGATCCCTTTGTCTCCAACCAGAAGCAGTCATCAATCACCGTGAATGTCAGCTACATGGAATAACTATCAAGGAAGTGTTGATCAAGTGGAAGGACACATCACCAGAGGTTGTGACCTAGGAACCAACAACCATACTCCAACAGTTTCTACACCTGTAGCCTTGAGGACAAGTCTCCTTTTGAATAGGGAGGGCATGTTAGGATCTGATCCTAACCCCTCCTCATGGGTCATTAGTTAGTAGGATATGTTTTCTATGTAATAAAGGCCAACATTAGTTAACAAGCATAATAAATAAATGAGAATAAGTCAATGTAAGAAGACCTAATAGAAGCTTTCGCTTCTAGAAAGATATTTGTTTCCTTAGAAGGTAGAATTAGTATAAATAATAGTATAAGGCATTGGATATTTTGTCTTGGAGATTATTGTAATAGAGCTCTGCTTTGCTGGAGGTTTCCCCCTTGAAGAGGAAAGTGAACATTTCTATCATTAATAAAGGTGTTCTTTCTAGTGTTATTCCGGTATTGTTCTAGATATATCATTGTTGTTCTCCCATTGCCTGCTAAATATTCTTTTTTTTTCTGCATATTATATTACATTTGGAATATTTCATATTCCATGCCTTACCTTGCCATGCCATGCCTTTTATTGTCTTTCCATGCCTTGCCTTTCCTTGCCTTTCCATGCCTTATCTTACCTTTCCATGCCATACCTTGCCTTGCCATGCCATGCCTTTCCTTGCCTTCACTTGCCATTCCATGCCATGCCATGCCTTTCCTTTCCTTTCATTTCTTTACCTTTCCATGCCTTTCTTTCACTTGCATTAACTTGCCATGCCTTGCCATGTCATGCCTTGTCTTTCCATGCCTTGTCTTGCCATGCCTTACATTGCCTTTCCTTTCCATGCCATGCCTTACCTTGCCATTCCATGCCATGTGTTTCCTTGCCAAGCCATGACATGACTTTCCATTCCATGTCATTCCTTGCCTTTCCTTCACTTGCCATTCCATGCCATGCCACACCTTGCCTTGTATTACCATGCCATTCCTTTCCTTTCCTTGAGTTTCCATGCCATGTCGTGTCTTTCCTTGCCAATCCATGCCATTTCATGCCTTTCCTTTCCATGCCATACCTTTCCTTGAGTTTCCATGCCATGTCATTCCATTTCGTGCCTTGCCTTGCCAAGCCATGCCATTGCATGCCTTACATTTCCATTCCATGCCTTGCCTTGCCTTCACATGCCATAACTTGCCTTTCCATGCCTAGATTAACAAGGTGTTTAATTGACAAACATATGTAATAAGAACTGAGAAAAACCATAGTTTCGAAGATCCTCTAACAAATGATTGTCCTGGAAACATAATGACATTGGATGGATCCTCTAACAAATGATTGTCCTGGAAACCTGGTGCCCCAGATCCAATGCAACTGATGGTTTGTCCATCTGAGTCCCGATTTGAGTTTTATCGCAAGTTTCAACTCACCTCCTCAAGCCATTCAAGGACATGTCGACACTTTGGTTCAGGGGCATAAAATGCAAATTGAGCATCATAATAGAGTTCTGTAAGCTCTCACACGTATGTTTTTCCAAGGCCCATGTGACTACACTAGTTGCAATTTCCAAACACAATGTTCTTCAAAACTAACCTCTCGTTTAGAAATTGCACTATGCCTCATTGAGAAAAACCCTAGTGTCAAAGGCCCTCCAACAAATGGTTTTCCTATCAATGGAATGACAATGGATGGGCCCCACTAGCTAAAACCCAGTGCCCTGAATCCAATGCAACCGATAGTTCATCTATCCAAGTCTTGCTTGGAGTTTTATCGCGAGTTACCACTCGCATCCTCAAGTCATTCAAGGACATGTTGACACTTTGGTCCAAGGGAATAAAATCCAAACTGAGCAGCATAACAGAGTTCTGTAAGCTCACGCAGATCTGTGTTTCCAAGGCCCACATGAATACACTACCCACTATTTCCCAACACAATGTTCTTGAAAATCGACCTCTCGTTCAAAAATTGCACTATGCCTCATTGAGAAAAAACCTACTGCCAAAGATCCTCCAACAAACGGTTTTCATGTCAATGGAATGACAACAAATGGACCCCACTAATTGAAACCTGATGCCCTAGATCCAATGCAACTAATGGTTCGTCCATCCGAGTCTTGGTTGGAGTTTTATCATGAGTTGCAACTCACCTCCTCAAGTCATTCAGGGACATGTCGACACTTTGGTCGAGGGGAAAAAAATCCAAACCGAGAAGCATAACAGAGTTTCATAATATCCCTTATGTTTGTTTTTCCAAGGCCCACATGACTACACTACCCATAATTTCCCAACACATTGTTCTTGAAAATTGACCTCTCATTCATAAAATGCACTATGCCTCATTAAGAAAAACCCTACTGTAAGAGATCCTCCAACAAATGGTTTTTCGGTCAACTAAATGACAACGGATGGGCTCCACTAGATGAAGCCTGGTGCCCCAAATCCAATGAAATCGATGGTTCATACATCTGAGTCTCGGTTTGAGTTTCATCTCAAGTTGCAACTCACCTCCTCAATCCATTCAGGGACATGCTGACACTTTGTTCTAGGGGCATAAAATCCAAACCAAGAAGAAAAAAAAACTTATGTAAGATCCCGCACGTCTTTTACCAAATCCCACATGACTACACTACCCACAACATCCCAACAAATTTTTCTTGAAAATCAACCTCGTTCAGAAATTGCACTTTGCCTCATTGAGAAAAACCATAGTGTCAGAGATCCTCGAATAAACTATTTTCCGATCAATGGAATGAAAATGAATGGAACCTACTAGCTGAAACCTAGTGCTCTAGATCCAATCCAATCAACAGTTCATCCATCTGGGTCTCGGTTTGAGTTTTATCACAAGTTGCAACTCACCTCCTCAACCCCTTCAGGGGCATGACAAGGCACAACAAGGTAATTTATTGGTATAGGTCTAGGTCTAGGTATGGAAATGGAAGGAAAGAGAAATAAGGGCATGGCAAGGCAAGTCGAGGCAAGACATGACAATGCTAAGAAAATCTAGACATGGCAATGAAAGGCAAGGTCTAGGTCTAGGTAAATCCCATTAATTATGATGATCTATGTTTCACAACTATGAAAATACCTTATATATATGAATAAATAGAGCTTATGTTATCACATTGAAATTCTCATGCAAGTATTTTTATCTAATATAGATGGGATAACAATTTGTAGAATTACATGCTTGATTAATTGGGTTGGTTGTCATTGATGTCAACCCTTGAAGCAATTCCGGTAGCACCAACAATATGATTAAGGGACTTCATTTTGATTGATGTATAATAGTATGAAGTTTAATATATTTTCAGGTAAGACTATTCTATATGGATAGTACATGTCATTCCATTTTCGGTGATATGTAGAATGTCACATAACTCCTCACGTTTAGAGAGTTATGGCCTGGTAAAGTTGGAGAACCCTCATGAGTTATCTAGAAGGTCAAAGAACTCAAATTAATTCTAGAAGCTCCTAGAAAAAGTTGACTAATAAAGTGGTTGCAACAAAAAGTTAGTTAAGGGAAAAAAAGTTATGAATTGACTAATTATAGAAAAGTTAGTTGCAACAAGAAGTTGTGAGTAAAGATAAATTATTTAAATAATAAAGTAGTCAAAGTGGTTGCAAAGAGAAATTATTTAAATAATAAAGTGGTTGCAACAAGAAGTGGTGAGTTTACTTGTTATGGATAAGTCAAAGTGGTTGCAAAAGAAATGTATTAAATAATAAACTTAGTTGCAACTAGGAGTGGAGAAATTACTATTTGTGGAAAGTGGTTAAGTTGAGTAGACAAAGTGGTTAAGTTACTTAGACAAGTGGTTAGAAGTGGGTTAGCCCTAAAAGAAGGAAAGTGGGTTAAGTTGGTTAGAAGGTAACCCCTTGAGGAAGCTACATGGAAGTATAAATAAGAGAGAAAGACTCTCCCATTAGCACCTATTAAATATCATTGAATATCTATTTTGTGAAAGGTTATTTGGGTAGGTAGTATTGATAGAGAAAAGTGCAGCAGAAAAAGTGCACCAGAAAAATCACGGTAGGAAAACTGCGGCAGGAAAATTGTGGCAGAAAAAGTGTGGCAGGAAAAGTGTGGAACAAAAACTGCGGTAGGAAAAGTGCGGCAGAAAAATCGCGATAGAAAAAGTGCGACAAAAAAAGTGCGACAGAAAAATCACGGTAGAAAAACCACGACAGAAAAAGTGCAGTAGAAAAATCATGGCAGAAAAATCACAGTAACAGATTCGCAGAAACATAATAGAGGCATCAAAACTACGGCAGCAGAACGCTACAAGAAAAATGTATGGTTTTCATATGTGTAGTGTTGAATTTATGAATCAAGTTGAGGGTTTTCCTTGTAAATATGTTGGATGCCCTATTGGAAGTTTAGGGATTGTTGTAAAGTTGATGTGAGGGAGATTCACTCAAGTTTAGTATTGGTTCACGTTTGAGGGATTTTGGTTGAGATATGTTGCTGAAGTTATTGGTACAGATAGAGGTTGTATAATAGTGAGGTTCTAGCACATGGTTTGAGGTACAAAATTGTGGTATAGTGTTTGAGGTATATGTGATTAAATCACATTGGTTGATGAGTATACAGTGACAGGTTTCTCAGTGACATATTTGACAGAACAGGTTGTGATAGTGACATATTAAGTTTCTACATTTGGAACTTATATTTCAGGGCGGTTGGATGGGGCAAGGATAGGTGGTTGTAGCTAGAGAACATAAGGCGTTGTAACCTCCTTCTAGTTATAGCCAGAGAATTGGGGAGTTGGAGCTTCTCTCAGGTTGTAGCTTCAAAATAGGGGGTCAAAGCCTCCTTCAAGTTGTAGCTGGAAAAAAAGGAAGTTGGTGCTTCCAATGAATGTGATTCTTAAAGAAAAATAAGAAAAAACATTATGTGGTTTTTTCCCACATTGGGTTTACACGTAAAAAATATTGGTGTACTGTGTATGTGTATGATTGTTCATTTGTTCATGGTTTATTTACTCTTCACTTATTGGATGATAAATCTATATTGATCATAAAGATAAATAACACTTGCATATTGTGGTTAAAATGATTAAAAATATCTATTACTTATTCACCCCCCTCTTAGTAATCCAACAATTGGTATCAGAGCGGGTTCCTTTAGAAATCAGTTTAACCACTAAAAGGTAGATCATTGAGAGAAATAATATGTATAAAAATGGAATACCATAGTTTGATGGACAAAACTATGAATTCTAGAGCAGAAGGATGAAAACATATGTATAAGCAGAGGGATTTGAGGTCTGGCAATCAGTTGTAGATGGATACAAAGAACCAACAGTTCCACCAACAAATGACAATGGAAAGAAACTCAATCTAAATAATTCAAAAGCCACAAATGCACTTATGAATAGTCTTTGTGATTCAATATATAACAAATTTATACATTGTAGCTCTGCTAAAGAGATTTGGGACAAAATTCAAAATATTTATAAATGAGATTCAAAATTTAAAGCAACAAAGCTTCAAACTTATAGAGGTCAATTCAAATAGCTAAAGATGAAAGAATATGAGAATATTCTAGCTTGCTTCTGACAAGTTGATGAAACAATGAATGAAATCATAGGTTTGGGAGAAGAAGTTGATGAATCTGTAATTTTTCAAAAGGTTCTAAGATCTCTTCCAATGATATTTGATCCTACAATCTCAACACTAGAAGAAAGAGTAGATCTAGACTCAATACGCATGGATGAACTACATGGAATCTTCACAACCTCTGAAATGAGAACTAAACATGAAAATCCAGGTATAAAAGAAGCAACGTTCATAGCATACAAAAGGTCAAAGAAAAAGGGAAAGAAAAAGGAAAAATGATATAGCAACAACAGTGACATCTCAGAAGATTATTAAGAAGTGGCCAACTTTGTTAGAAGATTGAAAAAGGGAACCTAGGAATATATAAAGGTAAGCTTCAATTGATTTGTTTTAACTGTGATGGTATTGGTCATTTTTATAACAAATGTCTTCACAAGAAAGATAAAAGACATGAAGAGGATGATTCAAACAACAAACAAACATATAAAGGAAAAATAACCAAAAATAAAGTATTCAAGACAATTGTTTTCACCAAAGAAAACTACTCCTCATCAGAAGAAGATGAAGTCAGTGAAAGTGAGAAGGAAAGAGTTCTATTCATGGAAATAGAAGACTCTGGTAAATAAGACATCAAAGAGGAGTATGAAGAAGTAGAGGTTGACTACAGAGAAGAATTGTTGAGTGCCATAGAAGTTATAAAAAGATAAAATAAGAAAACCAAGAAACTCCAGGTAGAACTAGACAAGAAACAAGACATTCAAAATTTAGAATTTGAAAAACTAGAACAAATGATTACTAAATTAAAGGTTCAAATTGAAGAAGACAAAAAAATCAAAGAAGCACTCAAAGAACAACTGGAAGAAAAAGACAAAATCATTGGAAATTTGGAAGTAGAGGTTGTTATATTGAAAAAATGCCTTCAACAGAAGCTTATGTAGAGCAATTCAAAGGTTTTGGATAATATTATCAACATTCAAAGGCCACATCATGACAAGTTTGGGCTAGGATACAATCAGAAAAAAAGAGGCTCAAGCTCCAAAACCACGTATAAACACAACCAAGAAGCTATGCAGATACATTTAGAGGAGACAAGAAGTTTTACAGGGAAGATCATAGGGACACTCCTCCACCTAGAAGAGTCATATTTCAAAATTAGCGACAATTAGAAACAAGCAGGGCTCATGATGAAGAATGATTCATAAGAGTAGCTCCTTTTATAAGATCTTCAACTCCCAAGTATCAAACTATATTTTTTGGTTTATGTTATGCATGTAATAATTTTTGACACAAAGCTGTAAATTGCAGATCTGATAGAAGGAACATAAACAACTTTGAAAATCATTCACAAAATGGTTATCCAATAAGGACTAATGAAACACAGAGAAGAAGCTACAACAAGTTTGAATAATTGAGAACTGAAGTGGAATGCTACAAATGAAACAACTTTGGACACATGGCCAAATATTCTAGAATGACAGTCCCTTCTAGAGAATCACAACAGAATAACAACACTCATAGATAGGAACCTCAACAGAGAATATGGATAAGAAAGTAGGATCAATTTAACAATGAAGAATGCACACTCGCTCTACAATCTAAACACAAGAAACATGGTTGGTATGTTGACAATGGTTGCTTGAAAAACATGACAGGTGATGAAGACATGTTTCTTACATTAAGAAAGGAAAGCGATGGATTGATCTCTTTTGGAAATGATGACTCAACTAGAATCATTAGAAAATGCACAGTCAGAATTGGAAACAAGAATACCAAGGCAGGAAATGTTCTACTAGTGGAAGATATGCAACATAATATTGTAAGTGTAAGTAAAATGTGTGAACAAGGTCATAATCTTACATTCGATTCACATAAGTGTGAGATAAGAAAAGAAGGTTTAGGAAAATTGATTGCAACAACTGCAAGAACTTCAAGCAACATATATGTATTAAGTGAAATTGGAAATGAAAAGTGTTGTCTAAGAAAGGAAGGTGAAGGTTAGCTATGGAATAGAAGAATAGGTCACATAAAATTCGATAACAGAGTCAAATTCATCAAAAAGTAATAAGTTAGAGAAATTCCCCAGATCACGAAAACAACCAACACATTATGCAAGCATTTTCAATGAGGAAAGAAAAAAAAGACCAGGTTCAAATCAAAGGAATACTCAACGACAAGACCACTGGAAATTGTGCATACTGATCTAGTTGGACCAACTATAACAAAGGGTTTAAAATGTGAGAAATACTTTATGTTATTAATTGATGATTATACAAGAATGACTACAGTTTGCTTTCTCAAGAATAAGTCAGAAGCATTTGAAAACTTCAAGGTTTACAAGGAAATGGTTGAAAATGAAATTGATTCAAAAATGAAATGTTTGAGATCTGATAATGGAGGAGAGTTTACTTCAAAGAAATTTATGGATTTCTACAGCAAGCATGGAATAAAAAGGAAATTCTTTGTTGCTAGGACACCTCAACAGAATGGAGTTGTTGAAAGAAAGAATAAGATAGTACATGAAATGGATCGAACAATCTTAATGGATTCTAAATTGACAACTATTTTTTGGACACATGCAGTGCATATAGAAGTTCACTTTCAAAACAGAGTAATGCTCAAAAACAATAGTGACAAAAATCCCTATGAGTTATAGAAAGGAAGACCATCAAATGTGATTCACTTCAAAGTGTTCGGAAGAAAATGATACATCAAAAGATAAGATAGAAGAATGGGAAAGTTTGACTCTTGTGTGGAAAATGGTGTACTTTTTGGTTACTCAAGTACAAGGAAATCATACAAGTGTTACAATTTAAGGCTCAACAAAGTTGTGGAAAGCATCAATGTAACAGTTGATGAAACAGGTGGACGAAAATTAAAGGAAGAAGAAAAGGAATCAATGGAATAGGTTTACGAAGAAGAAACAAATGATGAAGAAGAAGTAGAAGGGGAAGATGAAGAAGATCAGACATAAGTAGAAGACAAGATTCAACAAGTTCCTCCAAAGACACCTAGCAAACGATTACAATAGAATCATCCTTTAGATCAGATTATCGGAAACAAGGATGCAGAAGTCAAGACTAGAAGAAGAATTCGCTCACCAGAACAATTGCACCTAGCACTCTTATCTACGATTGAACCAAACAATTTTGAAGAGGCCAACAAGGATGGATTTTGGAAAAAAGACCATGAATGAAGAATTGGATCAAATAAAGAAGAATGACACTTGGAAATTTGTTCCAAGACCAAGGTACAAGAATGTGATTGGCACAAAGTGGGTTTTCAGAAATAAATTGAATGAATATGGATAGGTTACAAGGAACAAAGCTAGATTGGTATGTAAAGGATACACACAGGTTGAAGGGAAAGACTTTGAAGAAAGGTTTTCTCCATTTTCCAGAATGGAAACAATCCGATTGATCTTAGCTTATGCATGCTCCAAGAATATTAAAGTGTATCATATGGATGTGAAATAAACTTTTCTGATTGAGAAACTTGAATAAGAAGTCTACATTGAACAACCGGAAGGATTTCAGCTGTCAGAGAATGAAGATTATGTGTGCGGGTTGAAGAAGGCCTTGTATGGTCTAAAATAGGATCCCATAGCATGGTACTCTAGACTAGATAAATATCTACAACATGCAGGGTTCAAAAAGGAAGTGAAGACATCAACCTCTACATCAAGGTAACTCAAGATAATATTTTATTAATTGAATTTTATATTAACGATATTATTTTTGGAAGTGATGATGACAGGTTAAGACAGAAATTTTCAAATGATATGTAGAATTAATTTGAAATGTCAATACTTGGAGAACTATCCTTCTTTCTGGGTCTTCAGATATGTCAAAGCAACAAAGGAATTTTTGTTTCTCAAACTAAGTATATCAGAGAAATTTTAAATAGGTTTGGAATGGAAGATTGCAAACCAGTTAACACTCCTATGCAAACCAATTTCAAGTTGAGAAAATATGATGATTCAAAGTCTACAGACCAAAGGCAATACATGTTAATGATTGGAAACTTACTATATGTGACAACATCCAGACCAGATGTAATGCAGGAAATTGGACAGGTGGAACGATTTCAAGCAACACCAAAGGAATCACATGTCTTAGCAGTGAGAGGATTTACAGATATCTCAAGGGCACATAAAAGTTTGGATTATGGTAGCCAAAAGGAAAGGATCTATCAGTTATTGCATATACAAATGTAGATTGGGAAGGTTTCATTGATGACCTATGAAGCACCAGTGGATCAACATTATACTTGGGTGAGTGTTTGGTATCTTGGCTAAGTAAGAAAAAATCATCAATATCATTGTCTATAGTTGAATAAGAGTATATTGCAGCAACAACATGCTGTACACAAGTTCTATGGATGAAACAAACTTTGACAGATATACAGGTTGAGGATGATGAGCCCATTCCTATATATTGTGATAATACAAGAACTATCAATATCTCAAAGAATCCAGTGATTCACTCCAAGACGAAGTACATTCCAATCAAGTATCAGTTTCTATGGGAACATGTTGTAGAGAAGAACATCATAGATGAATATGTGGGGACAAAGGAACATGTTGCAGATATATTCATAAAACCACTTCCAAGGGAAGCCTTTCAGTATCTTTGGCAGAGAATCAGAGTAATTTCTACTCCAAAATGAATGATTTTTAATGCTTATCTTATATGTATTATATTTACATGAGGAAGCACCATACAGAGGACAGTTCAGGTTGGGGGAACAGGTTCAGGAAGACTTCAATCAGGGGGAGAAGCCCCAAGGACAATTCAATTAGGGGGAGCATCCCCGGAGGGGAAGTTACCTTTTCCATTTATGTCAAAGGAGGAGAGATTTATCCTGATGCAGGATAGAGAGTTAGATGCTTGGAGAGAGAGCATAGAGGCATGGTTCCAAGGGAAGCGATGGTCATAAGGGGAGCATGAGTGATATGAATTCAATATTTCATTAGAGTGTTTCCATGAATTGACTACCTATAGAAAAGTTAGTTGCAACAAGAAGTTGTGAGAAAATATCAATTATTTAAATTATAAAGTGGTTGCAACAAGAAGTGGTGAGTTTAGCATTTATGGATAAGTCAAAGTGGTTGCAAAAGAAATGAATTAAATAATAAAGTTAGTTGCAACTAGGAGTGGAGAACTTACTATTTGTGTAAAGTGGTTAAGTTAAGTGGACAAAGTGGTTAAGTTAAGTGGACAAGTGGTTAGAAGTGGGTTATCCCTAAAAGAAGGAATGCGGGTTAAGTTGGTTAGAAGGTAACCCCTTGAGGAAGCTACATGGAAGTATAAACAAGAGAGAAAGGCTCTCCCATTAGCACATATTGAATACTATTGAATATCTATTTTGTGAAAGGTTATTTGGGCGGGTATTATTGATAGAGAAAAGTGCGATAGGAAAAGCATACGGCAGAAAAAGTGCGACAGAAAAATCACGGTAGGAAAAGTGCGGCAGAAAAATTGCTGCAGAAAATCACGGCAGAAAAAGTGTGGTAGAAAAATCGCAGTAGAAAAATCACGACAACAGATTCACAGAACCAAAACCACAACGGAAAAATGCTACAAGAAGAAAAAGTTATGGTTTTCATATGTGTAGTGTTGAATTTATGAATCAAGTTGAGAGTTTTCCTTGTAAATATGTTGGATTCCCTATTGGAAGTTTAGGGATTTTTGTAGAGTTGATGTGAGGCAGATCTTCTGAAGTTTAGTATTGGTTCATGTTTGAGGGATTTTGGTTGAGGTATGTTGTTGAATTTATTGGTACAGATAGAGGTTGTATAACAGTGAGGTTATAGCACATGGTTTGAGGTACAAACTTGTGGTATAGTGTTTGAGGTATATGTGATCAGATCACATTGGTTGATGAGTATACAGTGATAGGTTTCTCAGTGAGATATTTGATAGAACAGGTTGTGACAGTGACATATCCAGTTTCTACATTTGGAACTTATATTTCAGGGCGATTGGACTAGGTAAGGATAGGTGGTTGTAGCCAGAGAATTGAGGAGTTGGAGCTTCCCTCAGGTTGTAGCCTGAAAATAGGGGGTTAGAGCCTCCTTCCAGTTGCAGCTAGAAAACAAAGGAAGTTGGTGCTTCCAATGAATGTAATTATTATAGACAAATAAGAAAAAACATTATGTTGTTTTCTCCCGCATCGGGTTTCCACGTAAAAAATATTGGTGTATTGTGTATGTATATGGTTGTTCATTTGTTTATAGTTTATTTACTTTTTACTTATTGGATAATAATTCTATATTGATCATAAATATAAATAACACTTGCATATTATGGTTAAAAGGACTAAAAAACTCTATTACTGATTCACCCCCCTTCTTAGTAATCCAACATCCTTTGATTGTAATTTTTACGTATTGAAGTTGTTCATTTAGTACAAGAATTATTGGTTTTAGGCAAAAAAATAAGGTATGATACATGAATGCCATTATTTTTTTTATTAAATTAACTTAATGAATTCCTTCGGTGCCATTCCATGCCTTTCCTTTCCAAGCCATGGCATGGCATGGAAAGGCATGTCTTGGAAAGGAATGGCAAGGCATGGCATGGAAAGGAAAAACATGGAATGATATTGCATGGAAAGTGTAGGAAAGAGAATTCATGGCATGGCATGGCATGGGGTGGAAAGGGAAGGCATGGCATGACAAGGCAAGGCAAGGCATGGAATGGAAAGGCAAGGTATGGCATGGCATGACATGGAAAGTAAATACATGACATGGCATGGCATGGCATGGAAAGTGAAGGCATGGAAAGTCATGGCATGGGAAGGCAAGGCATGGGAAGGCAAGGCATGGAAAGGCATGACAAGGCAAGGCATGGCATGAAAATGCATGGTTTGTAAAGGCAAGGCAATGCATGGAAATGCATGGAATGACATGGTATGGAAATGAAAGGCAAGGCATGGCATGGAATGACAAGGCTTGGCATTGCCTTCACTTGTCTTTCCATGCCTTGCCATGTCTTGTCTTTCCTTTCCATGCCATGAATTATCTTTCCTTGCCATGCCTTTCCATGCCATGTGTTGAATTTCCTTTCCATTCCTTTCCTTTAATTGCCAATGCATGCCTTGCCTTGGCATGCTATGCCATTCCTTTCATTTCCATTCCATGCCTTTCCTTGCCATGCCATGCCATGCCTTTCCTTGCCATGCCATGCCATGGATTGGAAAGGAAAGGCAAGGCATAAAAAGGTAAGGAAAGACATGAAATGGCATGGAAAGGCAAGGCATGGAATGGTATGGCATGGGAAATGAAGGCAAGGTAAGTCATGGCATGGAAAATGAAGGCAAGGAAATTCATGGCATGGCATGGCAAGGCAAGGAATGGAAAGGAAAGGCATGGCAGGGCATGGCATGGAAAGGCATGGAAAGGCATGACTTGGGAAGGCAAGGCAATACATGGAATTCCATGGAAAGGCAAGACATGGAAAGGCAAGGAAAGGCATGCCATGGAAAGGTAAGGCATGGCAAGGAAAGGAGAGACATGGCATGGAAAGGCAAGGCAAATCATGGCATGGCTTGACATGTCAAGGCAAGGCATGACATGACAAGTGAAGGAAATTCAAGTCATGGTATGGAAAGGCAAGGCAAGGGAATGCATGGCATGGAATGGCATGACATGGAAATGCATGGAAAGGGATGGCTTGACAATGCAAGGAAAGACATGGAAATGCAAGGCATGGCACGGAAAGGAAAGGCAAGGCATGGAATGACATGGCGAGGCTTGGCATTTCCTTCCCTTGTATTACCATTCCTTGCCATGCCACGCCTTTCAATTCCATGTGTTTCCTTGCCTTTCCATTCCTTGTCTTTCCTTTCCAAGCCATGCCTTACCTTTCCATGCCATGTCATGCCTTGCCTTGCTATTCTATGCTTTGCCTTGGCATGCCTTTCCTTGGCATGCCATGCCATGGATTTCCTTGTTAAGCCATGGCATGGAAAGGAAAGACATGGATTGGAAAGGTAAGGCAAAGCATGGAAAGGAAAGGAAAGGCATGACATGACATGGTATGGCATGGCATGGAAAATGAAGGCAAGGAAATTCATGGCATGGCATGGAAAGGCAAGGAAAATCATGGCATGGTATGGCATGGAAAGGAAATGCAAGACAAGGCTTGACATGGCATGGAATGGAAAGTTAACACAAGGTAAGGAATGTCATGTAAAGGCAAGGCAAAGCATGGCATGGAAAGGCAAGGCAAGGAAAGGCAAGGTATATGTCTAGGTCATTGATTTACCTAGTAAGTGCTCTTTCTAAGTCGTTGATGGTTATTTCGTGAATGTGTTAAATAAATGTTTTATGAAAGTGGTGATATTGCATGTTATCTTGTATTCTTCTTGAATTAACCTTGTCTTGAAACCCTCAATTTTGATCTTAGATTAGGACTTAACCTCGATTTCCATCCTTGTTAGCTTGACATCTAGGGTTTAATTGTCATCTTTCACCCTTATAATACACCTTGACACCTTTTATTACATTTCTGTCATAATTTTCAATGCTTTAGGGATTTATGTCTTGAATATTCTATGGTTGTTATGTGCCATCTTCCATTTCAACAAGAATTTGTTATCTAAACCCTATTTTAGGCTTGCATTTTCCACCCCCTTTCATTGCATGATTACTTGTTTTAAGGGTTGTTATATTTTTCATGTTGTAATTTGTCATATTGCTGAAGTTAAACATCTTAATCACAAGTTTTATAACAACTATAGTTTCCTTATTGATTTGTGGTGTTTAGGACTTCCTATTGACTTGTTTGAACTTATTTAATATCATTTATTGGCTTGGCATGACAATGGCATGGCATAGTAATGCAAGGCATGGGATGGTAATGCAAGGCATGACATGACAATGACATGGAAATGGAAATGGCATGACATGACAAGGCAAGGCAAGGAAATGCAAGAAAATGCATGACATGGCATGGCATGGCAAGTGAAGGCAATGAAAGGTACAACATGGAAAGGAAAGACATGACATAGCATGGCAAGTAAAGGCAAGGTCTAGGTATAGGTCTAGATCATTATTTCAAGTTTTGTGGATGGTTATTTCTTGAACGTATTAAATAAATGTTTTATCAAAGTGGTGATATTGCATGTTATCGTGTATTCTTCTTGAATTAACCTTGTCTCGAAACCCTCAATTTCATGGCTAGATTAGGAGTTATATTTCATTTCCATCCTTGTTATCTTGATGTCGGGGGTTTAGTTGTCATCTTTCACCCTTAGAATACAAATTGACACATTTTATTATATTTATATCATATTTTTCATCCCTTTAGGGCTTGATGTCTTGAATATTCTAGGGATGTTATGTGTCATCTTGAATTTCAACAAGCATTTGTTATCTAAACCCTATTTTAGGCTTTCATTTTCACCCCCCTTTCATTTAATGATTACTTGTTTTAAGGGTTGTTATATTTGTCTTGTTGTAACTTAGTCAATATCATTTATTGGCTTGGTGAGGCATGGAAATGGCATGGCATGAAAATGGTATGAAATGGGATGCAGTGGAATGGCATGAAAAGGCATGGAAATGGAATGGCATGTCATGGCTTGGAAAGGCATGGAAAGGCATGACAATAGCATGGAAATGGAGTGGAAATGGCATGGAATGGCATGGCTTGTAAAGTCATGTAAATGGCATGGAATGGAAAGGCATGGCAATGGCATGGCATGGAATGTCATGGAAAGGCAAGGCATGCCATGTAAAGGCATGACATGGAAAGACAAGGAATGTAATGGAAAGGAAAGGCATGGAATGGCAAGGCAAGGCATGTAATGGCATGGCATGACATGGAAAGGAAAGGCAATGACATGACATGACATGGAAATCACATGACAATGGCATGGCATGACATCATGTCTTGGCAAGGCACGTCAATGGCATGGCATGAAAAGACATGGAAATGGTGTGGCATTGGGATGGCATGGCATGGCATGGAAAGGCAAGTCATGTCATGGCATGGCATGACAAGGAATGATATGGCAAGGAAAGGAATGCAATGACAAGGAAAGGAATGGAAATGGCATGGCATGGCTTGGAAAGGCATGCCAAGGGCATGGAAACACATGGAAAGGAATGACAATGGCATGCCATGCCATGTAAATGGTATGGAAATGTCATGGCATGAATAGGTTTGTGGGATTGGGTTTGGGAGGGTCCTTTGTCTCCTTGTGTGATCTAACCCAAAAATTGGGTAGGAATGCGCAATAAAATCTCATAGATGGTGAAGGGAAAACAATAATGGTTTCAAGTTTCCTTGGAGGAATTTTGGTAGCATAGAATTACTTTCTATGGCGTGTCATGAAATGTAACCTCAAAACCTTTATTTGTAGGTGGAAAATGATACCCATTCTAAGATCTAGTTTCCATGTGAAATATCTCATTGTATTTATCAAAATCAACAAGTTTAGTGGACATCATGGAAGAATGAATAAATGTTATTAATAATTGATGGGTTTAACATAATTTACATATACCCACTACACAACCTAAACAAACATGAGTGCATCAATGAGTCATTGACTAGTATTTTTGGCATTTATGAAGGGTTACACATAAAACTAATGATTTTATATATGCCATGCATAGAAAGAGGGGAATAATGTATGTTCCCTAGAAAATGGTGAAATTATAGATTGAATCAACTAAGAAACTAGGAATGTCAAGGCAAGGCTAGGGTTTGAAGAGACCAACTTGTAACAACCTGTGATAAGATATTGGTAGGTGCATGCACTTCATGTTCCAAATATATATGAAGTGTTTGGGTTGCCCAAATGTTATGTACTTGCATAATTGAATTTTAGCATAGGTCATCTTCATAATTGAGTAATTCTAGTACTAGTTATGGAGGTTAATTTGACATAACATTGAGCTAAGATTGTTAAGTGATTTACAATTATGTAGAAGATAAATGAGAAAATTTGTTTCTATAATAAAGTATTATAATATGCCATATTTTAGGTCACAATATTTTCAAGTGACCACTATTTAAGGGTGGATTTTCATTGGATTTAGATGGATATAATTCAAGAGGTAGCTCATATTGTTGGTTGTGAGTTAGAATATGAATATCTACAACATTCATGCAAAAAATTAAGAAGGAATGATCTATCGATGATGTAGAGATACATGGTTGATTAGAAATCAATGCTACTTGAGAACCATTAATTGATTTTGGATTTAGCACTTAGCAATATTTTCCACCATGAGATATTTGTCAATGCATAACACAAGTATTTATAATCACTTTAGAAAAAAATCAAGGGATTAACACACATAAAATTCATACACTTTGAAATTCAAAGACCTTGAAATTCATATATTCATCAACATAAAATGCATAAAGAATGAGATTCATAAGAAACGTGCCATGATATATATATATATATATATATATATATATATATATATATATATATATATATATATATATATATATTCAACATCATCTAAATTGTACATTTTTTACAAAATGGAACCTCATGCCCAATATACAAAATGACAACAGGTTCCCTAAGATAAAAATCATCCATATGGTGGCCTAGATACAAAATGGCAATTGTTGGTCAATCATTGACCATTTCCACCCTCGCCACCCTTAGGAGCATCTTGGAAATCCATCTTTCTTCTCTTTCTTGAGGAAGCACCTCGAGTGGTTCTAGGCCTGGGCGTGCTTCGACGCTTTAGAGACTACACAAAGAAAAAAAAATGTTTTAATTTTTTTTCTTCAATGGATTAATAGACATACAAAATGATACTTTGTTATTTAACCTAACACAACTGACCTCATATGCTATTGTCAATCATGAGGGTGTTACCCTCCTCCGTGACCCCAATCTCTTTGTAATGTTTTCCTGCATTAGTTACAAGGATTAAGTCAAGAAAATTAAACAAATATGCGTAAAATCAAATTCATGATACATAAACAATTATCATCAACACATTATCTCACTGTGAATATCTCGGGCCTCGATGGAGATTCATTGGAAAATGGAGCACTAGGTTGTACAACCTGCTCCGAGGCAACCTCTACTGTGACAACCTCAGTGGATGGGGCTGGTGGAAATGGTGGTAGGGGTGTTGGCATGTTTTACAGGTAGCGTATGCTTGTCATTGATGGCAAGTATAACAACGATGATGGCTTGAGTACAGGAAGAATGTAACAGAAGGGCACCAGAAGTAGTTCGGGAAGATGCTGCAGAGCAAGCTCGATAAGATCAAAAGAGATAGTGCAGAGGATGGTTGGCATGCTTTACAGGTAGTATGCGCTTGTCATTGATGGAAAGATCAGAGTATGCGGTGAAGGAAAAAGTACACTCGGGAGGAGAACCGTCAGTGATCGCTGGATCCAATCCTGAATTCCCGATGGCCGTCAGATCTGAATGTAGACAAGAAGAGCACGCTGAAGAGGAGGATAGATCTTAGGTGTTAGATCCAAGCGCGGGATCCGACCATTGTTGGATCAAGAAGAACCTGCACATTCTTTAAAGTGCAAGGAGAAGCGGGCGTACAAAATCCCAAAAGAAGGAGGACCGTCCATTTACAGGCAGGACACGTGGACACAGATCAACATTTCTCTGATTGGAAAGTCAACGGAATAAAATGCTCCAACCTTTCAACTCACGAAATTGCGATATGTGAAACCGCAATATAATCTCGACCGTTGGATCGAGGACAAATATGGACCGTTGATCAGACACAATGAAGGATTGTGGAGTTGCGAAATCTCGATAAAATATTGACCATTGATCCAAGAGGGACACGTGGGGAAAGATCGTCATTTCGCTGACTGGAGAATCAAAGGAACGGGGTTCCCTAACCTCTCGAAATCGCGATATGCGAAATCCCGACTTAACCACAGCCGTCAGATCAAGATGTGATCTGCACCGTTGATCCAACTCCATTTCAGAGTTTTGCGGATCGAAAGTTGGAGATGTCAGAATATTAACCACAGGAATCCTGAAATCGCGATATGCGAAATCGTGACTTAATCTGATCCGTCAGATCAAGGTTTGATCTGGACCGTTGATCCCAGTCCATTTTGGAGTTTCGAAAATTGAGAGATGGAGAAGTCAGAGACTCTCAACATTAGGAGTCCCGAAGTGCCGAAATGCGAAATCCCGAAACAAGACACGCCAACAAACCTAAGAACACGTGGCACAACTAGGCAATGACAAGCGTCAAGCTGATTCAACATTTCAGGCACATGTAGGTCACGAATCAAAGTGACACATGGTAGCTATTCAACATGTGTCAATCCACGTGTGACATCAACAAGTTTACACCACTTCAGAGTTTCAGAAATCAGGAGATGGAGATGTCAAGAAACTCTCAGCATCAGGAATCCTGAAATGTCGAATTGAGAAACATCGAAATCCCGTCAATCGTCCATCTCAGGGGGTTATGTGGACCATTGAGACGATTCCCTTTCAGAGTTTTGTGGATCAGGAGTTGGAAGCATCAAGAACATTCACCACATGAATGTCGTAATCACGATATGTGAAATCGCGAAATGATCTGAACTGTCAGATCAAGTGTTGATAGGGACCGTTGATCCCACGCCATTTCGGGGTTTTTGGAATCACGACTTGGAGAGTCGAGATGCCTCATCTCCAGACTCACGAAATGTGAAATCGTGAAAGCACCTTATGCATAAGGCCGTGGTCAAAGCCCTTGGTCACATCAGCAAGAGATGGAGGAAAGAGCTAGAGAAACCAAGCTCCGTTTCAGAGATTGCGACTGGGAATGTCGAGATGCATGGTCACACAAATGCCGAAATGAATGCAAGATCCCATGGAATCAGTCCAATGATGCAGTTGAATTTGAACAAGATCGGAGGGCTATTGTAGCTCGACACAGTGTAACTGCCAGAAACCACTGATGGTTTCTGCCAGAGGACTTGAAGACACTTTGGTGTGATCGCCAGAGGAGATGAAGAGTCGCTAAGCTTCACCCAGTGAAGAAAGAGGATTCCTAGATGGATTGACAGATGGATAAGCGTTGAAGTCTGTAACTAAAAAAGAAGGCATAAGCTCGACTGTGCCAGAGAATATGAGGAGTCTCAACTACCAGAGAGGTTGACGAATCTGAGGAGAACACCCAGTGATGCTGAACACATGGAGTGAACCACCAAAGAAGCTGAAGAGTTGCGATGATCAGGGAAAAGCACTCGAGATTTGCAGGAGATTTGTGGAGGTGTTTGCATGCAAAGGCATGGAAAATATTGCATGCACAAAGACAACAGAGACTATAACAATGTGGAAGAAAGAAGAGATGGGGTTGTTGTCGTAGGGAAGGATTCAAGTGTGAGAAAGGAGGCAGAGCGCAGGTGAAGAAATGCGCGGGAGAGGAAAGTTGCATCAAAGGGATATGGTGCAGAGAGTATAAAAGACAGAAGAACAAAAAGTGGAAGTGGCGTGTAGAAGACACTGATGCAGACAGAGCAAAGTAGTGAAACAAGAACAACGACAAGGCTGGTAAGCCATTGAATAACTTTATATCACTGTATTAAGTTCTAGTAACAAGAAATTTATAATTCAGGGTGGTTGGGAGGTGCTAGGGAGGATTGGTGTCCTCAAAGGTTCAAGTGGGTGCTTGAACACAGGGAGTTGGTGCTTCCTTCTAGTTGGTGCTAGAGAACACAGGGAGTTGGTGATTCCTTCTAGTTGGTTCTAGAGAAACCACGGAGTTGGTGCTTCCTTCTAGTTGGTGCTAGAGAAACCAGGGGGTTTGTGCTTCCTTCTAGTGGGTGCTAGAGAAAATAGAGAGTTGGTGCTCTCATCAAGTTGCAGCTTGCAAAAACAGAGGTTGTAGCCTCACAATGTGTTGGTGCTCATATGTATGATAATGTAAAGAATGTAGATAATACTTATCATATAAAGAAAAAGAGGTTTTTACCCTGTATGGGTTTCCTCGGGAATTATCTGTCTCTGTTTTCTCATATATGTGACTAATGTTGAATGTGACTTTGTTATTTCCCATTATTGTGATCATCATTGAGTGCCCCGTAAATATTTTCAAAGAAGCATAATTGTTTAAGCACGGTAACAACTGATTCACCCCCCCCCTCTCAGTTGTCCAAAAATTGGTATCAGAGCTGGCCCCTTTTATCTAAGGGTAGATCCTAGAGCTTAAACATGTCAAGCCATGAAGGAAATTCAACCAATAAGGCCCCTCTGTTCAATGGAACAAACTTTGCCTTCTGGAAAGTTAGAATGAGAACCTACATCATGGCTTTAGGTGCAGATGTCTGGGATGTGGTAGATATTGGTTATGTAAAGCCAGTTGTGCTAGCTAATAAGGATGACAAACTAGAATTTAGCTTCAACGCTAAGGCCATGAATGCTATCTTGAGTGGGCTTGCAGAAGCATAATTCGTAAAAGTTATGCACCTAGAAATTGCCAAAGAAATGTGGGACAAACTCATTAGAAGTTATGAGGGTAATGAGAAGGTAAATGATGCAAATCTTCAAACCTACAGAATATAGTTTGAACAGTTGAAGATGAAACTATTGGAAAACACTTTCTGAGAGTAGAAGAAATGGTAAATGCAATGAAGGCACTTGGTGAAACAATTGGGGAACCTTCTTTAGTTCAGAAAATCTTGAGATCTCTCCC
>ML780484.1:822389-835761 GCA_009831015.1 Picea engelmannii
GTCCAATAGGGGGTGGGTGGAATATAGGTACATCCATTGTAGATGGATGCGATGGAAGAGGTGGCATGGATGGGTGGCTTGCATGTGAATCCAATGAGGATATGTGCAATAAGACATATGTTGGGTGTGGGCTGCGATGTACCCCCACATGTTGTAGAAGTGATTGAAACTTCCTAGGACTAGATAAAGGTAACCCAAAAGAAAGGACCAGGTGCCCAGGGAGTATAGTAGTACTATATTTAGAAAATATGTCCACAACCTGCATACATATTAATAATATTGAACTATTAGTACCAAATAGTAAAATTCAAAAAGAGAAACACAAAAAAATGAGAATTATACGATATTTAACTCTACACATGGTACCTGTGATGCAGGTGACTTGTCCATCCCAAATGGACATTCCCCGACATCTCCTAGTCCCAAATCCTATAGAAACACAAGAATAATAAAAATTTTAGGATGCCATAAAATAAAGAAGTGATGATGGTGAATTTATCAAATGTGACACATACCTATGTGTGGGGTGCATCAAATGAGCAAGCTTCTTCTATTGTTGCATCAGTGGTGGGGATAGGAACTGATGCATCCATTGGTGTAGAGGGTTTACTTTTCAGACGTAACAACTACAAAACAACATTTAATAAAAAATCTATATAAATACACAGAATACCAAATAAATATATAATGATGAAGAACATAGAGAGGGTTAAGATATTAACCTCCTCCATGAAGCTATGTTATCCACTTGGCTCTATAGGCCCATAACATTTCTTCCCGCAACTCGAGCATCTATGAGGATCACATGGATGGTTTCTATGTCGATGTGCCCTCTCCTCACTATACTATGTTGTGCATATTGAAGCTCAAACCCCTCTATCAATGTCACTAGAAATAAGCTCATGCCAAGATAGTGCAACAAAGATACTATGTTGCACTAGGCTACAAGTCAATGATAAAATGTCTAGTTGTACCTATTGCAAGCTATCTTCAAAAGGAGGATGTTGGGTAAGGGGTTCGTGCCTTCGCATGGGGGGACGAGGACCTAAAATGGGATTGCGTCTATCATGCTCTCAGTCCTATGAAGACCCTCAACCCACCCCCTGGAAGTCACCCATGTCAAAGTAGTTGACATGCTTACCCAAAATAAACTCAACCCATAATTTTCTCAGAAAATATAAGGGCACCTCCCTATTATTATAGGGAGGTTTATCAAATACCATATACCACCTATCCATCTAGTTTTGACTAATCTATGGATGGATGAACCACTCAACGGAGAGGTGTTTCTTGGTCAATGGTAGTTCTTGTCAATTTCTAGGACCCTTAAAAATAGTCAATATTTGTTGTTTTGAAATTCCCAAGTCTCTGACTTGGTTCTATCCAAACTAGTGCTATAGTACTCATACATTCTTTCCCTATAATAAAAAAAGTAGAGGTCAATTTACCTTGGGTACTTGCAATGGACTTCAAAATGATGTCCAAAGAAGTGGCCAGGGAGACTCTTCTAGGCTCTATAGTGTCCCTTAATTGTTCTTCAGGGGTTATTAATATAACCAACCCCTCATCAATTTGACTATTTATATTGAGTGGTTGTGGTGGGTTGGGTTTTTTCTCTCCTTGGTTTTCTTCTAAGTGGTTTACATTGTCTCTTGGTTCCATTTTATTATATATGCTGCAATTTATTAAGATTTCGCATGTAAATTATTTAACACCCCAAGGCCAAGCCCCCGCTAAATTGTAATTATGTCTATAGGCTAGTGAGCCAATTTTTTATAAGATGAAGACTTACATGTTTATTAGGCCAGAGATCCTAGATGCTTAAGGCCATGAGCCTAATTTTGTATATGAAAATACACATATCATTAATAAAATTACACTTCTGGGTGTAGAACGACCACGAAGAAAGAGTTATGGGGGACTAAGCTCCACTAGGTAGGGTAAGGGAGGGTGCTAAGTGTCTAGGCCTAGGGGCTAATCTAGAGGGCCTACCTCTAAGGGAAAAATACTTTATTATTATTTCCTAAAGGTTAAGGTGGACATGATCAGTGTTGTCCTAAGTTCCTGGAAAGGGAATGAGTGCTAAGTGGAACTAATGCGGCTTCAGTAAGACATGCGTCAAATTGGGCACATGCAGTTTATAGCAGGGAAATCCATCTTATTGGGGGTTCCTTCTCCTCACCATTCTCACGACCCTGAAAATTTTGTGGAAGTATGCCACCCTACCCGATTCACCATGGAATCATGTACTAAGCCACCATCATCTCCATTGTCAAAATTTGAACAAGAACACACCCTATAACTGTCTGAGTCATGTTGTGTCATAATTGTTAGCTATTCCAGCCCACACAGTCCTTGCCTGGGTGTGTCTTGCTGCCATCGCTGCTCTTACCGAGCTTTGTTGTTGCCATCACCTTTTCAGGAATTGACTTAGAAGCTGGACTGAAGAAGCAGGTTGTCATACCTGTGGTTTGAAGAGGTAGGTTATCAGGCCCATGAACTGAAGAAGAAGGTTGTCAGGCCTGCAAGCAACTCTCTCGAGGTGAGATAGGTTGTTGGGAAAGTGATTTCCCAGAGGGAGCCCAAATGCAACTATAGTTCTCAGAGAATTCTTGTCCGACCTATTGTTGAAGCCCTGGAAGGGAAGTGGGGCAGCCGAAGGACTGTGGAGCAGAGAAGGGGCACACTTCCTGGGGTGGGATAGACATGTGGGGAAAGAGAGGATGTAGGGTATTAGTGTGAGCTGGCCCTAGGATATAATCCTTCCTATTGACCTGTGCAACTTTCTTGCTTCCCTTTCCAAGCCTAGGAATCCATTGCCTAGTGGAGTTTAGTCCCAGCTCAGGGGTGACCCACTACTAAGTGTGATGAGCAACGTGGTCTAAGGCTGGGAGGTTTGTGGAAGGTCTTCACAGTTTGGTGGTCATCTATTGAAATATAAGTGCAAAATCTCTGTTAATTGTATGTTGTGTAATTGTACATGTGTTATAACTTTATGAGTAATGCCTGGATATATCAGTTATGTTGTGTGTGTAGGCTTACTATTATTTCCACATTGATCTGTACATGGTTAGAATATATTGTCAGTATTTTTTAATGATTATTTCCGCATGAATAAGTGGCATGAAAATAATGTTGTAACTACTAATTGTGTTATATATGCGTGCATATAAATTCACAAAATGGTATCAGAGCTAAGTGAAACATCCAAGAAGTGGCGTTTCCTAACCTATTGGTGGCCAAGGATGTTACAAAATGGTATCGAAGCCATGATTTCAACACTAAGCCTAAATGGGCCATGTTAGTGGAAGTTGAAGAAAAAGTTTCAGAAAATAATTGTTGTCGAAATGGACGAAAATCAGGTTCAAAGCCCATGGTTTCTACCCGGAACCTGGATAGGCCACAAATGAGAAATTAGGCGAAGAAAGTCCAGAGAATTTTGAGGTACAGATTTCCAGAAGGGCATTGAAAGAATACTTGGACTATGTTCGGAAACACAAGAGGTGTAACAAGTTTAAGAAATGGCTACAAAGAAAGAAATCAAAACATTCGTGGTGTTGGGTTGTTAGATCTGGGTGAGAACAAGATAAACCATCAGATCAAGAAAAGATTAAGTCAAGACTATCAGATCTCGTTGAAGGGAGATCAACGATGGGGAGCCATTCTGGATATCGGGAAGGAAATTAAAGCAAGAGTAAGTTGAGACCCCACAATCCCTCAGGATCATTAATCTTTCTCGATCAATATATCAATGGTGGATATCGATTCCACCATGAATGAGCATATTTGCATTACAGATATTGGGAAGGAAATTAAAGCATGAGAAAGTTGATTTTTGGTAATCACTCATGGTCATTGATCTTCATGGCTCTTTAAAACATGACTGTCGATCTTGCAAATTGAGATAAGCACCCAAAGGTTAAGCCGAGGTCACATCTCTCAGTCACCTGTAGAGAAGACAAAGTGAACTTTGTGCAATTCCTGTCGGTTGATCCAAGCAAGGAACATGTGTCGACAAGTTAGCTTATTCGAAAATACGACATTCGAGAGAAACAAGGTGTGAATATAGTGGAAACTCCCAAAGTTTTGAAGCTCAAATATCCGAAGTCCTGAAGTCTGAAGAAAATCTGGACCGTTCATCGAAGGAGACACGTTTTAGAAGATAGATTTGTTCAGGAATTCAGTGTTCAGGAGAAACAGGGTATGCTAAGGTGAAATCTCCCGAAGCTCTAAGTCCCAAAGTGACATGGCCTGCTGACTTCACTAGGGATGACATGGAAACATGGAATGTGTGCCACATGTTAGTGATTTAAGAACCTGTGTAATATATAAATGTAGTTAGAATGTGACATATATCACCCGCCTGATTGGACCACGTGTCGGCTTCGTGTGTCCTGCCATGTGGTGCTCCTAGAGGTGGCACAAGGTAGTTAAACTTGGTGAAGAAGTTAGTTGTATCGGGCCCACATTAACTTTGGTCACGATCTATCAAGATCAATGGTCGGGCGACATTGCGGAGATCGAAGTTGCACGACAGATAATTCTACAAGGTGGTCTCACAATCCAAACCACGGTTTCCCAGAAGGGGTACGTGTCAGCGTGGGGACAATTGTGTAACGATCGACAGGTTACTCCAAAACCGCCAACCCATGTCCCCATAAATTGAAAAGTACTAAATTTGATGTGACGTTTTCGACATTTATTAGTTCGAGCATGGAAAACGTGGGCCACAGTGGACGCATGGCACCCAATCGTGAAGTCCCGAGACTTGAAAATTTGGAAGAAATGGTGCATGAAGGAATGTGGACCGTATATCCATCATTCTTTGTGCATTCTACAGTTCATTGTTCTATGATGTTGGGACGCATGGAAAAAGGGAAACCTCCAAAGCCCAGAGCTTGAAGTTTCAAGGCTCCAGATAAGTGCCCAAATCATAAGTGTTGGTTCACCACCATGGTCCCATGTGAACCAAGGGCTGAAGAAAAAAAAAGGGGCTAACACCTGAAATTTGTTGTAGAACAGAGTGGGGCTTAGAGATATAATCCCAAGGGGTTCTTGACCGACCAAGACCCGCATAAAATATAATCTGATATTATTTTTGTTGAATCAGATTGGTTTATTCTGGAAAATTATTAATTTCTATTAGCCTGACAAAATTGTGGTTGAATGCACATTTTGCAGAGTTAATGATTGTCATAACCAAACCAAATTGTCGCATAGTGCAGAGAAATGGGGAAGGCATAGGGTGCTTACAGTTCGAAAAATGAAGTTAGAGGAATGGAAGTCCATTTAGGAGTTGAAGGATTGAACTCCAATGGGCATGGAGAAGAGATAGATAAAGAAGGAAACATGATGAAAATCATTGAAAAGTTGCAGAAAGATGTCTAGACTCATTGAGCAGATAACAAAAAGCTCACGAAATCCAGGGAGCAATAGGGAGCACTAGTAAATTTGGGTCATTTTGCGACGGCTCTTTTGACGCTCTTGTGACGTTATGTCATGGATATTGTGACTAATCTTGAGTCTCCCAAAGGTTGTTTCATGTGACGTGGCACGTGCGACGAATCTTGATTAACATCACAAGAGCGACGATAGTAGGGATGTTGTCACAATTGCGACAAAAAAATTAATACCGTCACCAATACAACTAAGTAAAGAATTCATCGAAAGAGTGAAATAGTAGGGAAATCGTCGCACACTTGATAATATAGGTAAAGTAAGTGAAAAAATTGCGACAAATCATCTTTCAAAGAGTTCATCGCGATTGCGATGAAGACAGGGTGTATAGCGACGAAATCACTATACAATTTTTGTGGTTTGTACAACAAGTTCGTCGCAAAATTTGTATCGGTCGTCGCAATTGAGACGAAAATTATCATGATTTGTATAGCAAATTTTTCATAGGATTTGTTTTGTTCATCTCACGTGAGACAAAAACTGTTGTGGTTTGTACATCAAGTTCGTCTCAATTAAGACAAACACTTTCATGGTTTGTATAGCAAATTCATCGCAGGATTTTTTCCGGTCATCACAAGTGAGATGAAAAATGTTGTGATTTGTATAGTGAATTCATTGTAGGATTTGTATGGTTCATCATAATTGAGACGAGAACTTTCATGGTTTGTATAGCAAAATCATCACAAAATTTCTATAGTGCATCAAAATTGCGACGAAAACGATTTATTTAAAAAAAAAAATTAAAATTTTATTTTTGAGCAAAAAAAATAATATTTTATTTTTGAATAAAGGGGGCATGTATTGGAAGAATATTATAGGCTATGAATTTCATTATATTCTTGAAAAAATTTCACAAAGGGAAATTCTCTTAAGTAAATAAGGTATGGGTAGATCGCTCTGCATGTGATCAAGCACCATCTAGTTTTGATTTCAAGAGTACAAATGTGGAGTGCCACATCCAATCAAGAGTTATCCTTAGAAATTTATAGTTAGTCTATCAATTCATCTCAATAGGCCCTCATCTATATTCAAAAATTCAAGTATTCTAGAATAGAGAATGCCTTTTGTTGAAAGAATTATATGAAGGTCTTATTTTCACATTCAAGGGAGAATTAACCTAGGAGGAAGAATGCTCCATTAAATTGGTTTTTTTATGGTTATAATAAGACATCTAGAGAAGATGTCTTGTCCAATAAAGACAAGTTCTAGTTGTAGAATCCCTTAACATAGTGAAAAGAACATATTTTGATGAATGTTTGGCATAGGAGAAATTCAATGAGTCAACCAAAAGATAAATATGTAACAATATGTATTTGATATGGATATGTTATTAAAATAGATAACATATACATATCAAATATATTTATATGTGTGATATTTACTAAACATATAAGTTGTAAGGTTGGCTAATCTCATCACAAGAGGCATTGAAAAACAAAGGCTTCTCTATTCTACTCAGAATTTTTAGGATTTTTATGGCTCCCTAAGAAGGTTTGTCTCTAGATGCATTCATGGATTTTCATCAAAATTGGTTTTATGGATATTTAAATATTATCCACATTCCAAATCTTGCGGGAATCTTTAAAATGAAGGGCCATTCCATTTATTGGGAATATTTAGAAATATCATTCTAAGTCCAAAGCCTGTGGGAATCTAGTTGGGAAAGGTCATGGTTTCTAACATAAGGAGGGTTTTCCTAGGGGGATAATACTAAGTCCTATCATTGCATTTCTAGACAGGTGAGGACAAGGACTTTGTTTGACTTGGGTTGACTTATCTAAACTAATGCTTCAAGAAAAGTAAGAGAATAAAATGCTCAATGAATGCTTGGAAGGAAAACACTTACTTTATTAAAAACAACACACCAATGCACCATTACTCATAATTAGTGATGACGAAATATACAATTTTCAAGGTGGAACTTTCTAAGTAAAAAGTACATATTCATTCACAAGATAGTCGTCATTTAGCAAATTTCATATGTGCAAGAAGTGAAGCATGAACAAGTACTTATGAAACATTTAAGAATGAAATTGGGTCTTTATGATAGCAATGAAATAGATCATCATTGTAACAAGTTCATAACCAATATAAGTTTGCATCCATTCAATAAGTATATGCCATGAAACACATGAAGTGTCACTATTGTAAAGAGAGAATAAGGCAACGAGTTCAATGTAATAACTTTAGAAGAAATACAATGCTATCAGATTAGCAAATTTCATTATTATATGTCAAGGCACAAAAATTATATCATTAACCAAACTTATCATTCATTCATCAAAACTCTGAAATTAATCTGTTTCTCATCATACAATATAGATCAATTCTTTGGAACCATGATTGTAGCATGAATCGACCCTCTCAACTAGAAAACAATATAAATGTTGCATTGTTTGGGTAGATTGTTTGGGGTTGTTAGGGTAGGAATGTATCGTGGTCAACCAACCAAGCCAAAAGACATGAAAACAACACAAAAAAATATGGTTAACAAACCTTCATACAATAGTGAAAGGAGGCAACAATTGGATTAATTACAAGGTCCTTTGGAATTCCTTAACATATTTTGGCTTCTTTGGGATGTGGAAACAAGGTGTCATAAAAACATTGCAAGACATCAACACTGTAATCACCATTGAAAGTGGAATACTTCTGCAGTTTTATGAAAGTCCTAGATAGAGTTTTGAATAACACATAGGAGGTAAGTTCATAAAAAAAAAAAAAAAAAAATTGAGCAAAAACAATTAAAATTTTATTTTTGAGGAAAAAAAAAATTGATTTTTGGCCAATTATAGAAGGTGGTATGATTGCACACTAAAGAGGTCATCCAAGTGAAGTTGTTTCTAGATAAATTTCTCATGTTACCACTTAAACTCTCACCAAAGGAAAGTCCTACCTTGCGAAAGAGAGCTTGAGGAAATAGATAGGGATGTTGCCTACTATCACCTTAGTGCCTTTGCCTCTACATTTCTAGGCCATGGTTTCTAACATAAGGAGGGTTTTCATAGGGAGCTAATACTAAGTCCTATCATTGCATTTCTAGACAGGTGAGGACAAGGACTTTGTTTGACTTGGGTTGACTTCTCTAAACTGATGCTTCAAGAAAATTAAGAGAAGAAAATGCTCAATCAATTCTTGGAAGGAAAACACTTACTTTATTCAACAAAACACACCAATGCACCATTACTCATAACTAGTGATCAAGAAATATACAATGTTTAAGGTGAAACTTTCTAAGTAAAAAGTATATATTCATTCACAAGATAGTCATCATTTAGAAAATTTCATATGTGCAAGAAGTGAAGCATGAACAAGTACTTATGAAACATTTAAGCATGAAATTGGGTCATTATGATAGAAATGAAATAGAGCATCATTGTAACAAGTTCATAACCAATATAAGTTTGCATCCATTCAATAAGTATATGCCATGAAACACATGAAGTGTCACTATTGTAAAGAGAGAATAAGGCAATGAGCTCAATGTAATAACTTTAGAAGAAGTACAATGCTATCAAATTAGCAAATTTCATTATTATATGTCAAGGCACAAAAATTATATCATTAGCCAAACTTATCATTCATTCATCAACACTCTGAAATTAATTTGTTTCTCATCATACAATATAGATCAATTCTTTAGAACCATGATTGTAGCATGAATCGACCCTCTCAACTAGCAAACAATATAAATGTTGCACTGTTTGGGTAGATTGTTTGGGGTGGTTAGGGTAGGAATGTATCATGGTCAACCAACCAAGCCAAAAGACATGCAAACACCACAACAAAATATGGTTAACAAACCTTCATACAATAGTGAAAGGAGGCAACGATTGGACTAATTACAAGGTCCTTTGGAATTCCTTAACATATTTTGGCTTCTTTGGGATGTGGAAAACAAGGTGTCATAAAAACATTGCAAGACATCAACACTTTAATCACCATTGAAAGTGGAATACTTCTGCATTTTTATGACAACCCTGGATAGAGTTTTGGATAACACATAGGAGGTAATGTCAAGGCTTGAAAATAGGTAATTTATCTCTCTTCAAAATCATTTGGACACCTATTTAAATGAATATAATGAAATCCCCGAAACATTGGAAAAAGAGGAGGGTTACAAATAGCCCCGTACAACAATAAATCTTTGCAGAAAAAGGAATACTAGAAAAATCCCAGAACAACAATAAAGAACATGCAACGATTTCAATTTGAATGAGGTTGTTGGACCTTCCAATACATCCAATGATAGTTTATAATATCCTAGAACAACACTCCAAAATTTTGCAATAAAAGTTATTTTCAACCCTAGTTATGTTGTATTGATTTCAACCATTCCAAGCAAAGTATGCATTAGGGCATCCATAAAAGTGATCAATTTCCACTTAAATTAAAAATTATTTTCAAACCATCTTGTGATCAACATATAGATGTTTCTTTGAGAATTAGTTAGCATGATTTGAACTAATATAAGTCAATGAGGCTTAATGAAATTTAGATTGAGGATAACGCATTATGAAAACCTTTCCTAGTACTATCAAGGTGAACTGGAAGGTTGGCCAAGCAAAAGGATAGATACATCAGACGTCCTACCTTAATGCATGAACAATAACTTAAATGATAAAAGGGGTTAGGTTAGAGAACTTACCTTGAGAACCCTCCCAAGTAGATCATTTCACCCTTAATTCTTTGGCCTTGTAGCAACCTTTTTATTCCAAAAAAAGCCTTTAAAAGTGCTTATAAAAACCTTGAAAATGACTAAACATTAACAAAGAAAAGAAATAGGTTTTCAAAAATATATTAAGCCAAGTTTCCCATTAATATCCAATGGTTTTAAATGAGGGAGGACTCTTCCTTTTATAGGTGAAGAGCCTCCTCAAATACAATACAACACAATGTGCTAGCTCAATACTATGAGGTCAAAACATAAACCCAGTCCATGGGAAAATACAACAAATCATCTAACAAATCCCTCAAAACCCTCCAAGATCCAAATGACCCTAAAGAATGGTCCAAATATAATAATAAATGCCACAAGTGTGGGCTATATGGAGAGAATAAATTAGGTGCACTCCTCAATAAAGGTGAAATTTCCCCATGAGAGGGTGAATGATTGAGTCAACTTTGTCCAAATACTCCCAAAGATCCTCCAACCAACTCCCTCAAATGATGGAAAGGTCCAAGTCTGAAATAACAAACTCAAGAAGATGGCATTACCTCTCACATGTGTGAGCCATCCAAGTAAAAAGGTCAAGATAAATGGCATGTGTGGCCTCCTCTAGGTGGGTGCTTCTCAAGTAGATAAAAAAAAAGTATGCCACATCATCACAAGGTCCAAATAACAACCTATAACCACCTCCACAATTTGTAACCAACTCCTCCAAGGCATTAATAACTCCCATGTGTGGTCCAAGGAGAGATAAATAATGCATATGTGTGAATGAAATGTCCAATTGATAAGGGAGAATGAATTTGAGTGGTCCATGTGGCATGTGTGGCGACATGGAATCCATCTCATGGATCGATGCACTGTCATGGATCCCGATGTGGTGACATGAATCCCAAGGAAAATGGTATGGATCCCAATGTATGTAGATATTATCATATATGAGTACATGGATCCAAATGTAGCATCATGGATCCCAATGCAATGTGATGGATCTTAAGGCATAATACATGTATGTCAATGCACAATACCCACTTGAAGTGATGGTTCTAGCCTCTTAGCAAGCCATTAATTGGTAGCACCCGGTGGCATCTCTTAGCACAACATAATTTTTTTTTTTTTTTTTAATATTTTCCTTAGTCTTACCAAGGGGAACAATATTGACCCGTATACATGCATAAAGTCCTAAGACAACACACATTTCCTAAGCACCTAGGTGAAAGATAGGAAAAAATAATTAATAACGATGAAAGGGAATAGGGAATGAGTTCATGTGATGACCCTCAATGTCTTAGACATGCACAAGTCTTATCAATCATTTATTTATTCATCCATCTTTATTTAGATAGGATTTTACATATAATATCCTTCTAGAGATAGCTTAACATCGAGTTACCATCCTTAACATTATTTCTTACTACCCCTTTAAGAATTGTTTTTTTTAATGTTTGTTTTATCGAACAAGTTCCTTTTATTTAGATATTCATAGACAAACTAGAGACTAGGGGCATTGACCTCATAGTGAGGGAGCATTGCTAAAGATTTATATTTGGATTTTGACTTTATCTCTTCAGCTCCTTTCCTTATTGTATTGTTGACTCAAGCTTTATCAATTTGACCTTTCCTTTTGACCTTTGAGAAATCATACATGACCAAGATGCAATTTTTGATATGGATGGAATGAATAACACTCGGGAGTTGGAAAATGATTTGCATGGTTGGGATATGAATAATGATATCTATCCTAAGAACCCAATGGTATAGGTTAATCCAAGAGATGACACACTTCTAACATAAAACATGTTCCCCAAGGTACTACAAGGAAAGTCATAAAACCATGTAATGTTATGAAATGCTACTAGGCAATCATTAGGTGTTTACCACTTTATGATGAGATAATAAGTTACATCATCGTTTCCAAATAAGTATTGATACATGTTAAGCCCTAATATTGGCTCATTACCCCTTAATTGGGGCATATTAGATTAGTAATGTTATTTTATTTATGTCGGCTCTAGGCCATTAGTTGTAATTTAGATTAGTAACGTTATTTTATTTCTGTCAGCTTTAGGCCATTAGTTGTAATTATACCTCCTAGTCTCCTATATATACCAAGGAGACATTTTCATTTTGAATCATCTTGACTTGAACATTTATGTGGGGTAAAAGGAGGTTGCCCCCTCGAAGAGGCTTATTATCTGAAATTATCTCTTTTTCAAGGCGTTGAGTACTTTTTATGAGGTTTTTCTATGCTATATTTCTATTTGGTTCCTAACATATGGTATTAGAGCTCAAGGTCTTGGGGTTTCGCTGCTACATCTGAGACACCGTGGAATTTTCTCTATAAATTTTTTTCTATAACATTTCAGAAGGAACGGCTTGAAGGATATTTAGAAGACGGATCAAGGTACGTTGGGTTCAAAATTCATCTCCTGAGGCCTTATAATTTTGGATATACAACCTGTACAAGATAGGGTTCTTGAATCATCCTGAAATGATTCATTGTGGAATTTTCTCTATAAAAATTTTTCTGTAACGTTTCAGACCCTGAACTCTGGAGGCCATTTATAGAAATTAGTAATTTATCTGTGGTAAAAATTTCAGCTTCTGGGTCATCTTAAATTTGCAGATACACCCTGTGCAAGATAGGGTATCTGACTAGTCCTATTGACTAGTATCAAGAAGGTGTTCCAGGTAAAACAATCATAAATTCTTCCTAGAGTATCCAAATTTAGTGGGACTAGTTGAATTGGATCGTGGACAGTCTTTAGCATTTTGGGTGTGAGTTTCAGAATTTTATATCAATTATTTTGTGCGGAGCATGCTATACAAGTGAGACCTCCTGGAAAGGACAAAAATTGAGAAGTTGTGGGGAAGTTACCATAAATTCCACTTGGCACATCCAATTTTGATCATACCTGTGGCATTGCATAGAAGAAATATAAGAGAACTACATAAAAGAAAGTTTCATACCCAGAAGGGCCGAAACTTGGGAGATACTACAGAAGAAATATTGTCTAGCAGAACCACCTCAAAATCAAGGTTCAAAAGTGACACTTGGCCAACAGGACACCCAAAAAGGGAACTTCTACACCAAGTAAGCCTTCAGAAAATCCTACTTGGACTCTTTATGAAGGTGAAGAAATGCGTAGGGACATAAATGATTTACAAAAGAAGATAGTTACAAAAGATGAACTACAAGAGATGATGGAGGGTTTAAAAGGGGAGATCATGGAAATATTGAAGAAT
>ML780484.1:855332-867019 GCA_009831015.1 Picea engelmannii
ACCCAAACACAGATGCGGGTTAATAGATCTCGCTGGTTTAATTTGTTTATGTTGTTGTTTATGTTCCCCAAGGGTTAGGTATTCAAGGGTTCTACAGACAAGGGTTTGCCATGTGCTATAGCTCTCTGATATACGTGCGGGGTCCAACAGTAGTACTCGGACCAATATCTCAGGGCACTAACTAAGGAGGATAGACCGTACCCTTAGTTGTACTACCCGACTACCCAGGTACTAGAGAGTATCTTCCCGAGTGCTATTCTCGGTGAAACTATAGCAGTCCGGCAGCCGATAGGTTTATCTACAGAGGGCTTCATGAAATCTAGGCCGATCCGTACACAGGTGCTGTCTAATGTGCTACCACTCGAAGGGGCACCAACAGGGGTTACAAGGGTGGCCAACAGATGTGCGCTTAATAACCACTTGTATTTCCTGCGTGTATGAATCCCTCAACCACGGGTTTATGCGCGTAACGACAGATCTCTGTGGCTTAAAGATGCCAGAATACGTCTCTACCCTAGAAAAAAAATACCCACAATTTCTGCCAAGGAAAGTTCTTTTATACCACTTGCAAGATACCAGATATATAAAATTTGCAGAACATAAATGAAATGCTAGAAATGACAGAATAACAGTAAAATATCCAGCATAATCTTCACAATACACAGAAAAGATATACGAAATAGCAACAGAACAACACTTTGATTCAAATAGCAATGTTCATAGGCCTCTTCGAGGGGGCAACCTCCAGTCGAGCAACGATCTGTTATAATAATCTCCAAGCTAGGGTTTTCATACCCTCAACCCTTATTTATACTAAATATGTCTATTAAGAGAAACATCTAGAGGAAGATCCTTCTAGAAGCGAAAGCTTCTATTAGGTCTTCTTACATTTGCCTTATTCTATTTTATTGAAAGGTCTTATTAATATTGACCTTTATTACATCCAAATACATTGATCTACCTATGTGCGGGTTAGGACCTTAACAACTTATTTCTAAACTTTTAATCATTTGTATGACTAAAAGTTTACTAATTATAACGCAAATCCTAGATTTTAATAAATATAGAAGTAATTGACATTTTCTTGCATTAGTTTTTTATTCAAAATATTATTTAATAATTTTGTATAATTGATAATTAATAGTTTGGTTAGATAGCTTACCTTCAAAGAATTTCAGGTCATTTTCACCATGGCACTTGGATGTGTTTAGGAGTGTTGTGGTGCATTTCCAAGTTTATGTAAGGGTGTTGGACTCATAATATGGCATTTTCACCACTTTGTTGTGACATTTCCCCACTAGTTCATATCCCTTCAATCCATTCCATGTCAAAATTAGGAAGAGACTAGAAATGCTCATGTATTGTTTTAGGAATGTATAATCTTTCAAGAAGATATTGAACCAAAGGAACCTCCTCTTGGAAAATTTGTGAACCATTTACCTCTCTAATTTCATCATCATTGTAATTATATCCGATCAAAATAACCATCATTTACTCATCAAGGATTTGGAATGGCCTATAATAAAATCCTAGATAATTTTCCTATCGTGATGGATTAGAAAGGATCATAACATTTATTGATATATAAATTTGAATGGAATCTATTCAAAACCTTCAATTCACCATACCTAGCCTTGTATTTTCTCTTCTTTTAATGTCTTTTTGACTAGGTTGCACTATCCTCAAAGGATTTCTTGATTGATTACATATTCTCCCCATATTTCCCATTCAATTGGTTTGGAGTAGTCTAGAATATGAAAGTTGAGGTATCTTCCATATCCTAAACCTTTTTTGTTCTTGTTG
Organism: Picea engelmannii; assembly: GCA_009831015.1. Lineage (NCBI taxonomy): Eukaryota > Viridiplantae > Streptophyta > Pinopsida > Pinales > Pinaceae > Picea > Picea engelmannii. The sequence continues at coordinate 857,136 of ML780484.1, forward strand.
AATTTCAATTCTTCACACGGTCTTACAATTATTTTGGAAAATCATGCTTCACATGTTTGATTCCATACATCCATGAATGTTTTATTTTATCAATTGATCCATCATTATCACATTTTGTTTCTATAACCTTTCAAATTGTTGGATAGAATCATATAAAGAGTCATGTAACTGATTAATTTCTTGATTGACATTTTTCAAATGTTTTCCTCATTTACCCATTTTTAGATATTCAATTGTGTCATTATCGCTTACTTTATGTCTCGCTTTCTTGAAATTGTCACCAAAAACATTCGGGTGTTAGGTGCTACTGATCATGCACAAAAAATAGTTATTATATAATGATTTGACTTTGATGTATCTCACTTGAAGACTATTGTGAAAAGACAATGACTTCCTTATTCAATTTTAAGAAGGTATTGATCTCAATTGATTTTTTAATTTAAAAACACCTTATTAACTTTGAAAGGGTTTGTAACTCCACCCTTTGTATAATTCAATGATTCATTTTAATGAATCAAACTTATCTTTTAATTTGTACAATTCAGTGACTCGATAAACTATTGACTCAAAGAGAATTGTTCTCAATGGATTTACGATTTAATTTCACTCCAATGTCTTAAAGTACAATGGCACTAAATGACACAATCAATAATGTGATGTTTTTGAAGATGATTCTTGAACCTTATACCATCTTGCTTGTTTAACTTTCAATTATTTTATGCCTTTTTATTTCATGTGTGTATGGTGTAAGGACTAGGTGCAATTGTAATTTTTAAGTGTCCAAACTAGACACAAATTAACTTCATCAAGCATCCAAGAAATCATCACCACACATGAGTTGAGTTGATGATCCTCCACACCAAATCGTCCCTTGGTGAAAATAAATTAGTAAAATGAAGATCACACTCCCTTATATTAGTCTTAGTAGGTATCCATGGAAATTCAGACTCAAATTTCCCAATGGATTCTCAAGAAATATTGTGAAAGTGTTATTATTAACTAGGGTGGAGGAGGAGCCATTGAGTCCTTGGCTTGATGGTGGAGAAAAATATGATAAATGTGTAGAGTATTTCCCTACTAGTGGACATAAGTGAAAGACATATCTACATAGAATAACAATCACTTGTAACTATTATTGTTGAGATGGACAATGGGGAGAGTTTCTACCAATATGATAGGTGTTTAGAGACCTAATGGATAGAAAGACACTAAATGGTCCATCACTCACTTTTTCTAGACCAAAACCACATTATAACCAATGAACCAACACACCGTGCTTTCACCCAGGAACTATATGCTTGCTGGCATTTTATAAGACTCCTACCTTCCTATCAAGTCCTATGCATGCACACATAAGATATTATTACCCAAATATGTTTGCTCATCAAGTCCTATGCATGAGTGCATAATAACTTGTTACTCAAATAAAAAAACATAGGGAAATTCTCCATTCAACATACAATATAGAAAATTAGAAACATGACATAATACATATCAAATTATTGTCATATTGAATAGGTTGGGATTGAGTGAGCTAGAATATGCATGTTAAAAGGTCAAAGGAGATGCCTGGAGTGCTCTACAATGAGAAATTGGCTAAGAATGAGAGAAAATGGGTCGGGTTGAGGTTAGATTTCCTTTTTTTTTTATGGTGAAATCACAATTTATGAGATCATATGACACAAAGATTATATGTGTTAGGTTCCTATGATATAGTCATCTGGTCTCCAGTTACCCATTTGGAAATTTACTCTGAATCATTTTTTTTTTTTAATGTCTTCATGTTAAGAAACTCAGAGTAATGGTCCAGTGATGTATATTATATTTCAAAAGGTGCCCTGGTATATCCAAAGTTGGAAAATGATGGTTTGAGCTTTTGAATGAAAAAGTGTCAAAGGTTAGCTTTCGACAACTAAGGGTCAGTTTTCAATGTGTTATAAGCTGCCGAAAGTTCTCACTTTCGTCAGCTAAAAAGGTAGGCATAGGTGTTCTTAGCTGCCGAAAGCGCATAATTTTTCTAATGGTTAGCCTGTCCTATCAAACCCCCAAACTGTCGTAGCTACACATGCCATGATGATTCTAAATACTGCCAAAATCATGTATGAAGATCATTTTCCACGATCTGAGGTGTTCTACTACGATTTTAATTGATGTTTTGAGAAATCATTAAACCCTGAGCTATCAGATCCGAAACCCTTACTGTCATTTTCAAGATTCTGCCATCATTGAAAATCATTTGTCATTATCAAATTCACCCAACAAACCATATGGCATTCTTTGTCTTGAATGTGCATTATAATTTCTAGACTACCTCGCACGTTTTCCTCCATTACTTCCATTTCTCCCTACATCAGTGTTGATCTTCCACTCCAACCTGATTTTGTTGTTTGCAGGTATTAACGTTTGTTGCAGATGGCTAGTGGAGGAAAGTTGCTCAGGAAGGAGCTGAATGATGTCTTATATCTGGAATCTCATCCTGAGATTTTCTAGATGTTTAAAGAAGTAGGTTGCCACAGGTATTGTGAGAAATTGTAGGGGTATCACCAGGGTTTTGTTGAAGCCTTTGCTCGGAGGTTCGATGGAGAGAAAGTAACCTTTGTTCCATTAATGGTATGGAAATTGATGAGGCCAATGTTGCAACAACAACAAAAATTCCTTGGCAAGGTGAGAGATGGTTTAAAACAACTATCACTAAGGATATTGAGTTCAAGTCTTACCTTAAGCCTAAATTTCAAAACATTATTTGGCAGAAGGATGTTCTGAGGTCTTACCTGGAGGAGAAATGGAAGCATTTTCTTAAGGAAATTCAAGTGTACATCACTTGTGAAGGTCGGTATGGTAGATTCATGCTTTATCACTTCAAACTGATGAATCATTTTATAGGAAAGTGTCCTCTGAATATACCCCATTACCTTCATAGGAGCTTAACTAAGATGTCACACCAAGTTCAAGCTAAGCTTGATAATGTGCACAATAGGATTTTCCTTCATGGGATGATCAATTTGATCATTCTAGAAGAACTGAGGATGAGGGACAAAACTTGGGACTTTCTCTTGTTCTGGGGAGAATTTGAGTAAGAAGTCCAGCCCAAGAAAGGAGGGACTCCATCACAGGAATTAACCTCCCCAAAAACCAGCAAAAGGAAGAGAAGAGAATTATCTCTTGTGGAAAATGTCACCAAGGTTTCTCCCTTAAAATCAAAGAAATAAAAGAAGAGGTTAGAGTTCGGGAAATTGGCAGAAGATCAAAAAAAAACTACATCAAAAAATGTCCTAAACCTACCTTATTATGATTCTGATTCATAACCTTTAACTATAGAAATGGTGGCAGATCCATCAAATGTGGAAAGGGGAAACATTAAAGAAGGTGAATCGAAGCCCTAGATCTCGAAATACCTGCAACATCAACAAGCAAGGACAACAAATCATCAAAGATTAAAAATCTTAAAGAAGAGATATTGGAGCTGAAATTGCTTGAGAGGGTTATCAAATCCCAAAACAATACTATAACAAACACAACAATTGAGGTAAGATATTGTTTTGAAAGGTTAGCTAAAATGCATGTAAAGGAGGAGAAAAGGAATAAGAAATTACTCAAGGAGAATCATAAGTTGCATAAAATGGTTATACTCTTAAGGATCAAACTGATGCTTAAAGATCCTAAGCCAGGAACAAATCCTGATATAGAATATCTAGCAGAAGCTACTGTGAATCTCAATCAAGATCCTGAAGGGTAGACAGATCGAAGAAATTTCATTTTTGAAATTTTGGAAACGACTTAAAATATTGGCAGTTTCGACAGCTTAACCGAATTTGAAAAAGTGTCATTAGCTGTCGAATCCTATGAATTTCAGCAGCTTATCTTACTCTGTTTCAGGCATGTAAGCTACCAAAAGCGCAAACACAAGCATAATGTTAGATTTTTTTCTCAGATCGAAAATTTTTGCTGCCACATCATTCGAGGAATATTTCAAATGAATTATAACTCTAAAATGGATAAAGATCATCCTTTTTTTCAGGGTTTAGTGGCAAATACAAACGATAAAAGGCTCAAAATTTATCCTATTATTGGTTGAAGATTTTCCCAGGTGCCAGAAAGGGATCTCAAGTTGCCTTCTCATCACCCAGAAGACTGCTGAAGATATCAAACATTTCTGAGGACTACCAGATTAGTATAAGGGGTTGACCCCTTAAGAAAGGACCTGATCCTACTTTTGTGAAACTATTTTGATTATGTACTATTTTTAGTATTTCAAATCCTTTTTGATAGGATCTTAGATTTTGATGTAAAGGCTATAAAGTATATTCTTTCAAAGGAAGATGGGTTTAGACTGATAGGGAAGGATGGCATGGAAATGTCCCCATCCACTATAAAAATGTTTCAAAAAATTGTAAGTGACTATTATGAATGAATACAAAGGCATTATATTTCCAGATTCTTGTGACGTGTTTAAGTGGTGAATTTTTTCCCCTGATGTAACTTGTTATTGTCCTATTTCACATGTTGTTTCTTTTTGTATTGTTTATGAGAAGACAATGTGAAGGATTTGTTCTTAACACCCTGTGCTCGCTCGAAACAATATTTATGTTTTATTCCAAGTTTGAAATGTAGAATTCGGATAAGATCTTCTCTGCATTTGAAATGAACTTCGATCTATTCTTCTTTTCCCATTTTATAAGATCAAAGGATCCACTGACATGATTACCTTGAATCTTTGAAACCAAGATCACACTCACACTGTCTCAAAACCTTCGACTGCTCGTATATTTCTTCTCCTTGTAAATCATGGGCAGGATGTCACATGATTTACCACACAACATTTCTGAAGGTAAAATCTTAGTCATTTGTATGATTCCTATGAAACATAGGGTCATAACAGTTTAAAAACTATACTAGATTTTGATTTGAGTATTTTAGGTAGAACTCAAGTGTTTGAGCTTACAAGTTAAGTTTGTGAAGGTATCTTTATTTCCCTAGCTTTTAGATAGATTGATAAAATCTTGATTAGTTTTTATTATTGAACATGTTTGTTATACTATTATTTGCAAACATTAAATGTATTGGGACAAGTAATTTCACTAATTTCATTTGTTGTTTCTAAATTAGGAATTATTCTTACACTTTATGATATTGCACATTGTAGAACTAAGAATTCACTAAAATTTGGTGATGTAATTCATTGTAGAGAATGTGCATATTGCATCATGTACAAAAAAAAATACTAGAACAACTAAGCTTTCTCATTGATGAATTAAATTATATKCATAATATTACMTGGTGCAATTATTTTGAGYTTGTATTCTACTCATCATTTTCACTACGCCATCGCATGGATTCTTCTTTTAGCTTATCGCTTAATGTAAAAATCTGAATAAAAGCAATTTAAGGTGAATAATGATAATACAAATGCTATCTTTGGTCTTTATTCAGTGTTGCTATTTTTGGATTTTTATTCATAAACCATAGTTTGTTTAAATGATGCAATATTTTACTTTGTCATACAATTATACATACGGAAAAAATTACTATAATTGCCCATGGACAATCTCACTTAAAAAAAACATATTGGAAATTTCAACAATATTAAATTTAGTTTATGGACAATGTTTTCTATGCATATTTTCGATAACAAATTTAAAGCACAAACCCACTGATTTCAATTAGCATATACTAATCACTTTCTTATTATGTTAGATATTTTTTCTATTACACTTCTATAGGGACATAGCCACTACAGAGATCTTGTTAATTTAGGATTCAATATCTGACTTTTGGCTAAAAACCTATAGGGGACTTTTATGGATAATCATCTGTCTCCAAAACTAACTCAAAAGCTACTCATGAATACTCTCACTAGGATCTATTTTCTAATGATATGATATCCTCATACATTTTAACAACATCTGTTTATACTAAAAAAATGGATAAAAACCCTTTACATCGAAGACAAAAACCCTTTACATCATGATGTACTTATTTATGCCTTTGATATTTGATGGGAGTGGTCCAGAAACCCTCCCATATTGTTAAGGCATGTGAATAGTCTATCCATGTCAAATTTCAATGCATACAAAAATAGTTTGAAAAAATTTCAACGTTGGCCCCATTCACATGTCACTGTTGTCCGCCTCTAGTATTGTTTGGTGTCGATTAATAAATCAATGAAAAAGAGGGATTTTTCATCACAAATATGACACAGATACATTGTATATACATTAATGTAGAACCTGAAATAAAAATGAACAAATACTGAAGAAAACTTAAAACCTGCGTCAACCAAATTGTGTACTTTGAAAGAAAATTAGGGTTTATGGTTTATATGATGAATTGATGATGGAAGAAAGTGGGTGTGTGAGTGAAATTTGAGTCCAGAAACCCTCCCATATCGTTAAGGCATGAAAATAGTCTATCCATGTCAAATTTCAGTGCATACATAAATTGTTTGAATTTTTTTTAAAGTTGGCCCCATTCATAGGTCATTGTTGTTGGTGTCTAGTCCTAGTATAATTTCCATTCCTTATTCCTTGTTCCTCATTCTTCATTCCTCGTTCCTCATTCCTCATTCCTCGTTCCTTGACCATGGTGTATTCCTCAAGATCCATTATTTTTGTACAAAACATACTAATGGCATAAAATGTCCCACACGAAGACCAAATTAATATCTGCTACATAAGTTTTTTTGTCTTTTTTCAAGGACTATGTAACGAATATCAATTATAATAAGATTCAAATAGGACCTAAGAACCTTAATTTATTTCCCTAACCATGAGTGACATAAAACTATCATTCAATAGTCAAATTTTTACATTTCATGGTCAAGCATCATCTGTACCGAGGGCTTGAGCCACCACAAAGGAAACATACAAAGAATATTTGTCTTATGAACAAGATATGGTACTATCCATTTTGAGGTTTGGCATAGAGATTGTTCTTATAGACTAAAATACATTGCACCATAATATAATCCCTACACTCCTTGCAAACCATGTAACACCATTCAAATTAGACACAATATTCTTGCGACGAATTAACTATACTATCGATGAACTTTTTTCATTGATAGTATAGCTAATTCGTCGCAAGATTATTTACATTCGTCTCTCTTGCGATGATATCAAATGATTCTTGGATTCATTTCATATTTGTCTTATCAACTTGAAATTAAAATTTGATACTTTGCAAGATAGTTGGACCTTGAGTCAAATACAAATATGAAATTTGGAATCATTAACATATCTACTAGAACATATGAAAAATAGGGTTTATGGTTTCCATGATGATATGATGATTGAAGAAAGTGGGTGTGTGAGTGAAATTTGAGTCCAGAAACCCTCCCGTATCATTAAGGCATGAGAATAGTCTATCCATGTCAAATTTCAATGCATACAGAAACAATTTGAAAAAATTTCAACGTTGGCCCTATTCACATGTCACTGTTGCCCGCCTCTAGTATTTTTATGGTGTCAATTAAGAAATCAACTAAAAAGAGGGATTTTTCATCACAAATATGACACATATACATTTTATATACATTAATGTAGAACTTGAAAGAAAAATGAAGAAAGATTGATGAAAACTTAAAACTTGCATCAACCAAATTGTGTACTTTGAAAGAAAATTAGGGTTTATGGTTTACATGATGAACTGATGATGGAATAAAGTGGGTGTGTGAGTGCAATTTGAGTCCATAAAACCTCCCATATAGTTAAGGCATGAAAATAGTCTATCCAGGTCAAATTTCAGTGCATACAAAAACTGTTTGAAAAAATTTCAAAGTTGGCCCCATTCACAGGTCACTGTTATCGATGTCTAGTCCTAGTTCAATTTCCATTCCTTGTTCCTTGTTCTGTGTTCCTCATTCCTCGTTCCTTGTTACTTGTTCCTCCTTCCTTGACGATGATGTATTCCCAAAGATCCATTATTTTTGTACAAAACATACTAATGGCATAAAATGTCCCACACGAAGACCAAATTAATATCCGCTACATAAGTCTTTTGTCCTTTTTCAAGGACTATGTAATGAATCTCAATATTAAGAAGATTCAAATAGGAAATAAGAAACTTAAGTTATTTCCTTAACCATGGGTGACATAACACTATCATTCAATAGTCAAATTGTTAGATTTCATTGTCAGGCATCATGTGTACCGAGGGCTTGAGCCACCACAAAGGAAACATACAAAGAATATTTGTCTTATGAACAAGATATGGTACTATCCATTTAGAGGTTTGGCATATAGATTTTTCTTACAGAATAAACTACATTTCACCATAATATAAGCCCTACACTCCTTGCAAACCATGTAACACCATTCAAATTAGACACAATATTCTTGCGACAAATTAGATATACTATCGACGAACTTTTTTCGTCGATAGTATAACTAATTCGTCTCAAGATTATTTACATTCATCTCTCTTTCAACGATATGAAATGATGCTTTGATTCATTTCATATTTGGTTTATCAACTTGAAATTAAAATTTTATACTTTGCAAGCTAGTTGGACCTTGAGTCAAATACAAATATGAAATTTGGAATCATTAACATATCTACTAGAACATATGAAAAATAGGGTTTATGGTTTCCATGATGATATGATGATCGAAGAAAGTGGGTGTGTGAGTGAAATTTGAGTCCAGAAGCCCTCCCGTATCGTTAAGGCATGCGAATAGTCTATCCAGGTCAAATTTCAATGCATACAGATACAGTTTGAAAAAATTTCAACGTTGGCCCCATTCACATGTCAATGTTGCCCGCCTCTAGTATTTTTATGGTGTTGATTAAGAAATCAATGAAAAAGAGGGGTTTTTCATCACAACTATGACATAGATACATTGTATATACATTAATGTAGAGCCTCAAAGAAAAATGAAGAAAGACTGATGAAAACTTAAAACTTGCATCAACCAAATTGTGTACTTTGAAAGAAAATTAGGGTTTCAAAAAAAATTCTATAGAAATAATAAACACGTTCATCAAAAATTCGTTGATGCATGCAATAATGTGACAAAAATATTGATGAAATATTATACGATCATGATGGTATAAAAATGAAAGAGTTTCTCTTGGTTTCAAGAATAATTTATCCTCTACTAAACAAGACCAACCACGTGAAGGTGGAAGCTCATATGGCCCCTCCCCTCCCCGTCACATCACTCTCAATTGATCTCCAAAACCCAATATATAAAATAGAAAATAATCGAAAGAAACATCCTATTAAGATTCATGCATAGAAACTACAAAAACAAAAATTAATGAAGGTACATGAAATTATGTGTTTCTAAAAGATATTTTTAGTCTACCACGTACTTTAGTATATTGGCAACTATTTTCAGGTTTCACATAATAATTAAACAACATGTAACATAGGATATAAAAACGTCACATAAAACTTAAAAAAATGTGATTAACCCATGACATTATAAGTAAATTATTTTAAGAGAATAATTCATACAAATTAAAATATTATATAGTCACATACCTAATCCAACCTCAACATCTGTGTAATCATCCTTATTCTGTATCTTGATCTTCTTCATCGAACTCAACATCTATATCAACATCCGATTCAGAAACGATGTTGAAAGTATTGATGATATCATCATCGTCATCAATGTCATTTTTTAGCATATTTTCATCGACATCATCATCAAGAATTGCAATATTGTCTCCTACGCCTGGATCATGATCTTCTTCTTCTTCATCTGTCAAACCTCCATGATATTATGGCTCTATCTGATCTGTCGAATCATCTTCTTGATCTTAAATATCATCTTCTTCCTATAAATGAGTATACTTAATTGGCCTTCCTCTTGGATCATATCTAACAACAAATGACCAATCCCTTTCACCTAGAACATTTGAGTAAAATACATGTTCAC
>ML780484.1:870439-889422 GCA_009831015.1 Picea engelmannii
TATATATATATATATAAGTAAATAAATAAACAAAATATATTATGCAAAAATTGAAACAAATGAAAATGTTACATTCAAAAAAATAATGTAAACAAATACCTTGAACAATCATTGTCAACATTATGTGCACCCTCTTTATTGACATCCAAGGAGGAATGTTATTGTTGATAAAAAAAATAGGCCACACTTATTAAATAGACCTAATCTCTCTGAATGGATTAACATGGTCAACTGTCAATGAAAGCCTAACATTACGAGGTTCATCTTTGAAATCTACCCATTTCCCCTCAATTTCCCTAAACATAGAACCATCGGTAGGCATTCGAAGAACACCATATCCACTTCTGTTACATGCATGGTAATCCATAAATGATGCTATGCTTTCACACCTGAACAATCGTTGCAAACGTGGAATTATGGGAATATGACGAAGAACCTTTCGAGGCACCCTTTTTGTTACTTGATCGGTTCAATATCTACTCATAAGACATTGTGGACATTCTGTTTTCGAAGCATGTTGTCCATAATATATAATATGGTTATTAGGACATGCATCTATAGTTTGATATTCCATTCCAATGTCTTTCATAATGGCATACAAACCTCGATATGTGCAAGGTAAAATATTTGACGATGGTAACAAAAATTCACCTAACAATCTACAACATAACAAATAACTAGTTAATGTAAGAATATTAATCGTATAAATTGCATTCTTATTTTACAGATTAATTAACACTAAAAACAAATAGAAAAAAATCAACATTTATGTATAATATGAGATGAAACATATTACATACCTTAGGATATGTGTCATACAAGTGTTCGACAAATTATTCATAACCTTTAAGTTCACTAGCAACAATGTAGCGTAGAGAATATTTTCTCTTGATCCTTCATAAAGTCATTTATTTGCCTTTTCTAATAGAGGTTCATCATAAATACTAGCATTGTCCCCATCCTCATCTAGCTGCGAAAACAAATCTTGGATCATTTGATTTTTCCCATCATCTTCTTCCATGAGATCCTCATTTGCTTGGTCATGATGTTCCTCAACTTGTACAACATCATTTCTACTAATACTTGGTGTAAGATTCTGCAGAAAGCTAGAGGGAAACTCTAACTTTATAATTACAAACAATCATGCAAAATCAGTGTATAGTATAACAAACATTCAAACAATATATATACATATATATAATTTTATATAAAATTGAAAAAATAAAAATAGACAATGAATATATAGCTAATTACCATGGGATGATATTCATTCGATCCACCATCAATGTGCCCATATTTCCTACAATGTTTTGTAGTTGTTGGTATTAAAGTTCTTATGGGACGTATGAGGCAACAATTTTTGCAAGGGAAATAACATCTACCATCACCCTTTTCATCCGCTTTACTTTATTCCTCACCTCTAACTATATTCTGCTACATTCTTCCGCACAACTTCTGCACAAAAATACCCTTTCGGAACCATCGTTGTTATAGCAAGATTGTCGCAACATCTTTAAATCGTCAAATATTTATAGGTCAATTTAGGTCACAGTCGTCGTAATTGCGATGACCATGACCTATATATATATATATATATATATATATATATATTACCTATTTATTTGTTATATTTAGGTCACTTTATCGAAGATGGGCACAGTTATAGCAGTCAATTCGTCACTCTTGCGACGAACGTTGACTATATCAATTTAGACTTTGTCAAAATGTATAATGGATAGTATCAAAAAGTGTAACGGTCAATAGTGAGCATCTCTCTTGTGACTAAAGCATAAGTTTGTCGAAATAGAGACAATCGTCCACCATATTGATGATCGTCGCAAAACAAATGAAAGTTTTGTTCCATCGATAGAGCGACGCATATAGGGTGGATTTAGATCGAAATTGAAAAATTGAACTTTTTCTCTTGAATTTTGCGACGAAAGAGTACTTTCGTTGCAAGTAGTCGTCACAATTTTTTCAATATGTAGTAGTGTATATTCTTAGAAGATATTATTTGTTATGAAGATTCATAGTTGAGCTACATGAGACTGAGATTTTACTTACTCTTTGGTTTATTATTATTTATGTAAAATCCTCTTACTCATTTACACTCAATGTTGCTTGAAGATTGATCAAGTAGAGTAGATCATTAATTTCACTATGATAAATTGATGGTTAAGTATGCTAATAATCTAGTTTAAATAGTGGTGTATGATTGAATTAATGGGGATTATATACTTCCTTGTTCCTCAGAACAGTCGCCAATCCTGAGACATTAAGCGGTCAAAATCAATCGGATGAATCCTAGACTTGAGCGTTTCTTATGTGTCTTGGAGGTCCTAACCATGCAGGATAGGTTGGGCGAGTAGTTTCCTTGTGTTATAATTTTGAGATATGGTTGATTGAATAATAGTGATGTTTCTTTCTATTGATTGTGATGAAATATATTGAGTAGTTATTAATTTCCGTCATGATGCATGTCACTTGTACTAACGATTGTTAAAGAAAAAATATATATTTACCAATTTGTACATCACTAATTGTTGTCGTAACAGAGGGGTCATTACATAGGGTATCTCTCATTCTCTTTTGTTTTCATCCCATTGGTCATCCAAAACCATTGTGTGCTATGTGTCATCAACTTTTTTGATGTATTCATAGGCATAATAGAACAACTCATACACTATGTACCCCTCCACCATAGACCCCTTGGGTTTATCCCTTTGTCGAACAAACCCATTAAATTTTTGTATGTACCTCTCTAAGAAGAAAATACAACAACATGAGACCACCTTGTCTAATTCAACATCATTATCTAGGTGAATTAGAATGTGGACATGCAAGTTCATGAAACTCATGGTAGTTCATTTTAAAACATACAAATTAGCTATCTCTTGATTCCACTCTAGAATGCTAGACACATGAATCTCCTTTGATGTAATCCATCATACAAACCCAAATAATTTAGATATTGTGTGTCCCATGTCCTAGGGGAATTCATGGTTCACATAAACATTCATGAGAAAACGATAATGATACTACAAAATTAATTAGCATAAAATTGTGAGTGTGTATCATATTATAAATTATCTTATTGAAAAAGAAGCTTGTAATTGACATACATACCCTCAGAAGGTTCAAATGGTCATGTGATTCCAACCTCGAAAAATGTTATTCTACAATGAAATAAATTCATACAATTTACATGTATAAAGAAGTCACCTTCACACCCAATATAATATCCTTCGCTAGAGAAAGATCATATTTCTTCAAAATTCATGGAACATCACCTTCTTTAAAATACCAAGAGGGGTTGGCCTCTCTTCTACTTTATTTTCTTGTCTAATGTTTCCTTTTAGTATTTGGAGAAATAATATCTCTCCTAACACCCAATTTGTCACCTTTTTTCAATGATATGTGCCTCCATAAATACTATGAAACATTTTTTAATATATGAATGGGATCTAGTAAGTGGGAAATCTTAAGATGATCCTAATATGGAAACTCATAAAATATAGATTTCCTTTTCATGCCAATAATAATTTTCTTAAAACAGGTGTTGAAAAATTCAATATCATCCAACATAGGTTCCCCATTTGATTCAAACAATTATGTAATTTCCTTCTCCTTTTCTATGTCATATGCCCTACTCCATTTTGTCAATGACAATATTTTAGGTCTCTAGGTTCTCGCTATTTTACCAATGAAAGCATATATTTCTCTTCTATAAGGGTGATATTATAGGAGGAATTCCCTCAAGTAGTATTACATGATCAACTTTCATAGGTGGTTGGACCACCTAGCCTTTATAGAAGGTCCACAACATTTACATTCATGATAACCTTTTGTTACAAGACCTACAATGTTATTCTATATGAAACATATTAGCACCAATGAAAGTAGTTGCACCAAATTAAGTATGCCAAATAACATTATAAATATGAACAAATCAATCAACATGCTTACCATAGAAAATTCCTAGTCTTGGATAATCATGTGTGTTGTATGCACATATGCCATATAGTGTAAAATGCCTCTCTATTGAGATGGTTCTTGATACATCATATGCATATATCCCTTCCCATAATTACCTCAATTCATCAATCAATCATTGGAGGTAGAAATCCATTCTCTTCACTTGTCTTTTACCAAGGACTATACGAGCCAACATAAGATGTCCATTCTTCACGAACAACCGTAGGGGGATATTGTTATTGATCACTACCACTTTCCAAACAAAATAGTTTGTTTTTTGGAGGGAATATGATTTAACTCCATCCATATCTATGCTCAATCGAAGACTTAATACTTCATCCTTGGATTTATCGAACCATGTATCCTCTATATGTTTCATGGTTATTGAATCCAATGGGAATCACATAAATCCTAGCTCACTTTTGTGCAAGGCATGCCACTCTCGCAACATGAATAATTATTTGCAATGAAAGAGACTTTGAATCCTTGGGATCATAGTCATGTGCCTAAATATATTATGAGGAGGACCATGTGCCTTACTATTGTTTTTTAATTTATGGTACTTATCATGCCCACATTCTAGACATATATCTTTGATCGTGTATTTTCCTCTGTATAGAATGTTGTCATTTGAATAAGCATGATATGATATTTTCTCAACACCCAACCTTTTTAGTAGTGTATTTCCCTCTTCGCATCTATCAGGGAGCACATAAATGTTTACTCAAAGATAAGGTTACTCTAATTAAATGAGCCACAGAAATAAAATGAATGATAGGTTACTCAAAGATAAGGTTGTAGAACCAGCTCAATCATAGCACCATGTGCCAGGTCGGTCATAGCACCATCATGCGGTTGCACCTCTATGGAAAATTGAGACTGAATGGGATCAGAACCATCTTCTGGCTGCAAAATGCTATCAATGCATTGCTCTCCAATAGTACTAGTGCATTCATTGACAGTGTTTCTCTCCTGATTAAAACAAAGTTGTAAATATTAATAATATCCAACATGACTGTATTCTTTTAATAATAAAGGTTAATGTAGATTGAATTTTATTTACCTTATCCTGCAAAGTGGTTCTTGGTATTTGCCCCAAGCGTTTTCGGTGTTCAACTATCACTTTGTATCTGTACTTGTAACCAAACTTGAGGTCTTGCTCCATGGTTTCAGTATCAAGCTCGCCACCCTGCATTGCATAAGAGTATGTATTTGTTATGTTATTCGATGCAATTACCTAAAAGTTTTAAGGCGATACAAATAATATATTTAGGTGCTTACAATTCGTGACTGCAACTTCAAGTAGCCACCCTGGCCTAGCCTATGTTGGCCACATTTGAAAAGCCTTTCTTTTTTTACCTTTGAAGTGTTAGTCAACCTATCATCAAAATTTTAAAGTATGTTAATATATACCACAGTTTTATTTACATCTAAAACAAATTGAAGGTATTCAATTGAAATTGCAATTTACCTTTTGGGACCAGAGGGTGTTTTTCCTTCATCTGTCAATTTCTTCTCTTTTGCATCCTCAATGAGGGCCTTCCACTCCCTCTCTAGAATCATCAGAGGATGCTCATACCTACCATTTTTTTTCAAGTTCTTCCTATATGTTTCTCGCGTATATTTTAAATATTGGCCAGCTGCGAGGGTGGCCAAGGTCTTATTAAAAGTATCGACACCAAAAAGGATTTCTAGATAATCCTTCAATTCTTTTTTGAGGTTGGAATTATAGTAATTCCACCTCTCCCATATGGTGGGCCTAAAAATCAACAAATCCTTATTCTCCAAGGACCTGTAAAAATCGTTGTTCCCTATATGAAAAATTATTATATGATTATTAATTTAAAAATAATAATTTATATGATTTATATTTGTCTACATAGAGAACATGAAAAAAATAAAATTTTAAAAATTACCTGGGACTTTAACCTTCTTTAATGGAATCCCTTCCTCGTTGTCCATAAAGGTTCCCTTAAGGGTCCCTGTTCTGGTCACACATATTTCTTTAGGAAAAGAAACCATATAGTTTGTCAAATCATCGGCCTCATCTCTGTCACCACCTCCAGATCCTACCTGTGTGGCCTCTTCCTTGGTGGGCGTGTCATAGCTCCCACCAATGGCGTGGAAGGTGGATATCTGAATAGCTGCATCCTAGAAGCTATACGAGGGCTTGCATTGGGACCTTGTGGAATCTTTGCAGTGCCACTACTACTGATACCATGCATGTTGGTGTCAGCAGGATCCAAAAATCTCTATATAAGAAAGAAAACATTTTTTCGTTTAGATAATGTAAAAGTTAAAAATCAAGCTTTCATAATTGATTGTATGACATAAAAATAAAACAACTTGAAATTATGGTTATTACCTTATATGTCTTAAGCCTTTTCATAACTTCTCTGATCCTTTCTTCAACTTCAGGAGTTTGATCTAGAATATATAACAAGTGAGCTAGTTCCTTGTTTCCTTGATTGATATTTTTCCTTATTAAAATCATAGGGTCAGGGGATTCATACAAATCCCTTTCGCCGAGTGAATCATCATCAACATCATGTCCTGCCGAATACATATTTGACAAAATAAATGATAATTCAGTTATGTAAACAAATAAAATAATTGAGTAGCTTATCTTTGAGTAACCTTATCGCATCTTTTTGAGTAACATTTGTATGAGCCACAGAAATAAAATGCACATTAAATGCAATTCAAAAATTGTTGTGCATTTACCTGTTTTGAGGCCACTATTGATTTACCATGATCATCCTGCAACATTACAGTAAAATTAGAACCATGATCATTATCATGAGAAATAAATTCAAATTTATGAGAAATTAAAATGTATGAGAAATTCAAATGTTGATAACAAAAATAGAACACAATGAAAATCATAAAATATGAGAGTCATTGCTTACAGGTTGGGCAAATTAGTATATCTACCACCCCCATAATAAAAAAATCTATATCTATTTGATTCAAATTGTAATCAATCAATATCTCTTCCCCCGCAGCTATTGATTTTATTGCACATACGAATAAACGGTTTCCTTCACGCCCCTCAAATATGCAATTGGGTCGCTTATTTGTGGTCACGGGTCATGTACTGTTTATAAACCATGCAATATTCCCCATTGTTTTTGGTCTTCCATCAATATAGATAGTTGATCCTTTATTTTGATCATTGTCTTTTAGTTGTATATAATTTTCAGCCAAGCCATATCTTCGCATACTTTTTGTATATTGTACTATTCGTATCCAATATTTGTAGATATAATAGGGTCCGATGTACTCCATCAATTTATTTAATCCGTCGTAACAAACCTTTATGCCATCCATGGAAAATAGCCCCAAACCATGTAATAACGATGGAGTAATCTTGTATATCCTTTCATTTACACAAAAATTAGTGTTTGTTTCAGGAAGATCCTTGGGTACCCATTCTTTCACTATATGTTTGAACCTCAAGGGAACCTCGATGTCTTCTATTCTCTCATGATCATAAGAACATGATCCCCCTTTCAAAAGAAAAAATTCCATGCGTTTATGGAATTTTCTTTTGATCTTCTCACCTCTAGTTGATTTCCACCTATTAGACCTACTAGATGTCTCACTTTCCTCTATTCTACCTTAACTTCTCTCACTTAATGAAGATAGATCTGAAAAATACCGATTTTATTGTACATCTTATAAAACCATTAATGACAGAAATAGTCAGTCAATTAAGATGTAACACTAGTTCATTACTAGTATCCTATTAATAACATAGTAAGCTCATAATGATTACCATAGTGTTACTCTTTCTAGTATCATATTATGTTGGGAATTTTTCTCATGTAACTTTACCCTATGAGTTTTTGGACAATTTAAAGACAACCCAAATCATGGTATTTCTGAAAAAAATGAACAAGAAAGGTGGAACTTTAACTCAACGAAAACACTACCCTCGTCGGAAATATGAACCCAAGAAGAAGAAATGGTAGAAAGGTAAAGGTGGCCTATCCATGTCAAAAGGGAGTGAGAAATTGAGAGTAAAGTACATTGTTAAGTAAAAAATACAAGAGTTGTTATTAATTCATATGTTCACAACTCCCAAGGTATCTTCACAACACCTGAGTTCGTTCACAACTCTCGATGCAATCTTACAATTCTCAAGGAATTAGTCAGAATGGCATAGGCAGTTGGGGATATTCTTCATGCACACGGACCTATCATGCCATGCCACATTACGAATATTGGAGTGGAAACCTGTTTGCGCATTTGGAGGCATGTGACACATAGTTTGATGGAAGACCTCCTAGTTTGATCGATGTTGGATATTGACGAGAAAACATGCTTCCTAGATAAGACCTCGATGGATAAGATTTCTGTGGAAATGAACTTGGGAGATGGATTTACTTGAAGGAATTGATATCTTCAAATCCCCTTTATGGTTTTTCCCCACCCAAGTTGATGCAGGAGCATCACCAGCAAAGTGCAAACGGAAGACAACTGGATATACACTAGCATGCATTTTGAAGACATTTAAATTTCAAAAGAAGGACATTAATGTAATAGTTGTATGGATGTAATTGTTCTTAAATGTTTTGGGGATTGTAATGCAGATCTTGAGCGTTTCTCTCATCTTCCGGTTATAGGAATTTAATGTAATAAATGTAAAGTAGTTGTAGTCTTTAATTTCGATAAGATAGCTTAGAGTTGTAAGAGGGAAAACTCAAGAAAGCTCCCTCGTAGATGTATTGTATGATTATCATTCTCAATTGTAATGATAGAAGTTGTAGAGCAAGAGAGCATAGGAGAGGAGAGAAGAACAAAGACTGTAGAAGTTGTATAAGAAGACATTGTTTCTATAGAAACCGTGTATAGAAGCACTTGAAGTAATATAAGAATTATTTGATCCAATTTCATGGTGTTGTTTTCATTATTGTTTGCATCTATTGAATGGTATGTTTACAGTTTTATTATATCCTCTGTTTTGAATTTGTTTCAATGCTTTATGTGTATGATTTCATGTTGAATATATGAATTCTATGAGAGGGAGAGTATAAGTTTCAATTTATTCTCGTCCTGAGAATTCTTGCAAGGAGTGCAATGAAATTCCGCAAGGAGTGCGTCAATGAGATTCTGAGTTTTACCTCAGAAAATATCAAGAGAGATAGAGTTATTCTTATACCAAAAAAAGTGAAAATATATCACAGAGTCGTGCAAGGTATGTGCAGGCCATGTCGACGTCTTAGACTTTTCCAACCCAAGGGAGAGGTTGAAGAACTGTTGTCGCAAGGAGTGCATAGAGTTGGAGTGTTTGGATAATCAGAGATTATCGTGAAGGTCGCAAGGAGTGCGTGCAAGAATCCCTTAGAATCCTTGAGTTTGTAGAAAGAATCAATCTCAGGAGGAATAGGGACTTGGAAAGTCCATAGGATAGATGAGGGTCGAAGTCACCTCACAGAAACCAAGCTCAGAAGGAAAAATTCCAATCGTTTGGCCAGGAGTGTATTGAGAGCCTGAACGAACGGTGGAAATTCTCAGAGGGAGAAGCATTGATTTTCTGTGGACCATCAAATATAGTAGATCTATGGGAAGGATAAGGCTGAGTGTCTTTCAACACTCGCAATATCAAGAGAGATAAAAATGGTTATATCCTGAGGAGCGTGAGCCATCAATTGGGCGCTCAGACATATCGACATTTTGGGAGTCGGGAGTGTGGAGGAAGTTGTTTCTGGGAATCACGAGTCACTAAATCCCGATGCGATCTGGACCATCATATCATGGGAGAACCGGTACCATTGATTTGTGGCGGGGAGATTTAGGCATTTTGGATATTGCAAAAAAGGGAGAAAATTTACATCGTCGATCCCCGACTCGTAAAGTCCCGGCGCGCCTTTTGGGGTTAAGCCTGTGGTCATGTCGGTGGTCACGTGGATTGTAGGCTCATGTCTAGTGCATGTTCACACAGGCAGAGCATATAAAAGGACATGTGGTCTTTAAGTGTTGAAGGTTCCAACAGGAACCGAGGAGCCATTTCAGCTCGGGAATAGGAAGATCCAAAGACCGGGAGGTCAACAGACCTTGCTGAGGTGGGGGTTTGCGTCAAATGGTATCAGAGAATAAAAATTTTGTTTTATGTAGAGGGAAGACAGAGGACAATTGTGATTGAATTCTGCAGGTTGAAACAATGTCGTCGAGTAGATGTCCAGAAAGAACTTTACCCAATCTAGCCATGGAAAGGGAAATGAGAGAACTTCATGCTCAATTGGATGCCATGGAGACAACACAGAGGCGAACACCTAATACTGGAGATATCAGTGAGGTTGAAAGTGATAACAAAGCTAGAGCCAAAGAAGAAGTTGTAGCTGAAGATTATGCAGAGGAATGTCTATTCAAAGTTGTTGCAAGAATAGGTGCCAGAGAAAAAATGGACATCCCAATGTATGAAGGTAACTTAGACATTGAGGAGTTTCTAGATTGGTTTAGAGCTCTAGATAAATACTTTGAATATGAGGATATCGAAGAAGATAAGAAATTTAAGCACGCAGTCACTAGACTGAAAGGTCACACAACACTGTGGTGGGATGAACTGCAAGCTGACAGGCATCGCAAAGGAAAACAAAGAATTAAAATCTTGGACAGGATGGTCGCCAAGATGAAAACCAAATTCATGCCCAGATATTACCAAATCAATCTGTTTCGAAGAATGATGAATTTGAGACAGAAAGGGATGACAATGAGGGAATACACTGAGGAATTTTATAGGTTAAATATCAGAGTTGGTCATCGAGAGAGTGATGATGAAAAAGTCGCCAGATACATGAATGGCCTGAGATATGAGATTCAGGATGAGATGAGCATGGTGACAATCAGGAATTAGAAGATTCTTATTAGATTGCTTCAAAGGAAGAAGTGAAATTGGCCCGAAAGCAAGGTCAAAGGAGTAGAGGTAGAAGTTAGAGAAGAGGTAAATCAATTTCCCAGGACAAAGTACAAAATCCCAAGGATGAAGAAAAGAAACCTCATAACCACCCAAAAAGGGGAGGAAGCCCACAAGGAGGAAAGTATGCCGATAGGAACACTTTTCCTCAAGCAAGAGGAAGAGGAAGAGGTAGAGGAGGTGAAATAAAGTGTTTTGTCTGTGGAAAGATCGGACACACATATTTTTAATGTCCCTATAGAAAAAGGGATGGAGGAGAATAAGATCACATTTCAGAAGCATAAAGGTGAAATGTTGAGCCAGAAGGTGCAGAAGGTGGAAGATCCTTAATGATGAGGAAAATTCTCTTGAAGCCAAAGAAAGAGATGGAAAATCCAGTCCAGAGGAACATTTTGTTTAGAACTTCTTGCAATACCAAGGATAGGGTATGCAAGGTGATAGTTGATAGAGAAATAATGGATAATACAGTATCCACAGAGATGGTTGAAAAGCTAGAATTGGAGACAGTTGCACATCCAAGCCCATACAAAGTTTCGTGGTTGCAAAAAGGACATCAAGTAGCTGTCACTAAACAATGTTTGGTTGAATTTAAGATAGGGGGATATAGAAATGAGATCTTATGTGATGTTATTCCCATGGATGTATGTCATATTTTTTTGGGGAGGCCGTGGCAATATGACTGAAACATTATTCATGATGGAAGAAAGAATACATACACCTTGGAGAAGAATGGTCGGACACATATGTTACTGCCAATTGAAGACAAGAAGGTGAAATAAGAAAGAAGAAATACTATACTTCTCATGACTGGGAAGGAACTTCTTGATGAAGTTAAGAAATATGAAAAAATGTAGTTTGTTGTGGTGAGAAAACCTAGAGTCATCTTGACCAGTACCTCAATAGATGATCTACCTGAGGAAATTCAGGAACTGTTGGAGAATTTTGTGGATATAGTGGTGGATGATTTATCTTGTTCATTTTCGTCCATCAAAAGTATAAGCCATCACATCGACCTTATACCAGGAGCGAGTTTTCCAAACAAAGCAGTGTACAGATTGACGTCACAGGAGAATGAAGAGGTTAAGAAGAAAGTCCAGGATTTGATGGACAAAGGATTGATTAGAGAAAGCTTGAGTCCATGTGTTGTGCCAACAATGTTAAGTCCGAAGAAGGATGGTGGATGGAGGATGTGTACAGACTCAAGGGCTATAAAAAAAATCGCCATCGGGTACATATTTCCTCTACCCAGGATGGATGACTTGATGGATTGCTTGAGTGGGGCAAAGTTTTTTTCAAAAATTGATTGGAAAAGAAGATATCATTAGATTAGAATGAGGGAAGGTGATGAATGGAAGACAACATTCAAGACGAATGAAGGGATGTATGAATGGCTTGTCATGCCATTTGGCTTGATGAATGTGCCAAGTACTTTTATGAGATTTATGAATGAAGTCTTGAAGGATTTCATTGGGAAGTTTGTAATTGTGTATCTTGATGATATATTTATCTTCAGTAAGATTGAGAAGGAACATTTGAGACATTTAGCTTCAGTCATGAGCAGGTTGCAGCAAGAGAAGTTGTTTATAAATCTGAAGAAGTCATCTTTCATGAAGACAAAACTCGTTTATTTGGGTTTCATGATCTCTTCAAATGAGTTGAAGATGAATCCTAAAAAGGTAAAATAAATCAAAGAGTGGTCGTCGCTGGGGAATATCTTTGAAGTCAGAAGATTCCATGGACTAGCCAGTTTTTACAGGAAGTTCATCAGAAATTTTAGTGGAATTTGTGCACCAATGATGGACACAGTCAAGAAGAGACATAAATATTTTCATTGGACAGATGAAGTGGAGAAACATTTCAAGATGTTAAAGGAGAAGATAACTGGACAACCAGTTCTGGTTCTTCCAGACTTCAGTAAAACATTTCAAGTGAGATGTGACACAAGCGGATTTGTGATTGGAGCAGTCTTAAGTCAAGACAATAGATTAGTTGCATACTTCAGTGAGAATTTGAATGATTCTAAAAGTAATTATTCCACGTATGATAAAGAGTTTTATGCAGTCATACAAGCATTGAAGAAATGGAGGCACTACTTGGTTCCAAACGAGTTTGTTTGTATAGCGACAACCAGGCCTTACAATTTATAACCAGACAGGAAAAACTGAACCAGAAACATGGAAAATGGGTTGAATTTATGCAGAACTTTACTTTTGTTATAAAGAATATTTCTGGAAATTCTAACAAGGTTGTTGATGCATTGAGCAGGAAATGTTTGATTCTGCAGGAATTCCGTGTGAAGACCTTAGGTTTTGATAGCCTTAAGGACATGTACAGAGATGATTTAGATTTCAAGGATGCTTATGAAGCATGTGAGAATCATTTTATGAGAGACAGAAGCCAATGGATTGAATATTTAATTTAAGATGGATTGTTATTCAAAGGAAATTTGTTGTTTATCCCGAAGAGTTCCATGAGAGAAAACCTTTTGAAGGAAAAACATAGTGGAGGATTGGCTGGAAATTTCGGCCATGATAAAACATTTGCACAATGAAACAGTTTGTATTATTGGCCAGGGATGAGGACAAATGTCAAGAAATAATAGATGTAGAATCTTCCAGCACACAAAGGGGAAAAGATAGAATATAGGGTTATATCAACCATTGCCAATACCAGAGAGGTCGTGGGACACGATAAGCATGTATTTTGTGTTAGGAATGTTGAGGACACAAAGAGGTTTTGATTCCTTATTCGTGGTAGTCGACATATTCTCAAAAATGGCACATTTTATTCCATGTTAGTAAACCAGTGATGCAACACACATTGCAAACCTGTTTTTCAAAGAAGTTGTTCGACTTCATGGTTTACCCAAGAGTATTGTTTCAGATAGAGATACCAAGTTTGTTGGTCATTTCTGGAGGACACTATGGAAATAGTTGGGGAAAAATTTATCTTTTAGATCAACATATCACCCTTGGACGGATGGACAGAAAGAGGTAGTAAATCAAAGTTTGGGAGACTTATTGAGGAGTTTAGTAGTTGAACATCATAGTCAGTGGGATCGGGTTCTGCCGTAAATGGAATTTTCATATAACAACTCACCTAACCGAAGCACAGGATAGATACCATTCCAGATAATGTATGGAATGCAACCAAGAGGAGTATCTGAGTTGAGAGACTTAGAGCATAATGAGTTCAGGAGTGCCGGAGTGAAATATTTTGAAACAGAGATGTAGGAGCTTCATAGTAAGATTAAAGAGTAGTTGCAGAGTTCCAACCAGAGCATCACAGGAGAGAGCTTCAATTCGAAGTGGGAGATTTGTTCTTATCACATCTAAGAAAATAAAGGTTCCCAAGGGGAACATATAATAAGATGAAAATGAAAAAGATAGGGTTGTGTAAGATTTTACAGAAATTTGAGGAAAATGCTTATGAGATAGAATTGCTAGATGATGTGGGTATGTCACCCATATTCAACGTAGCAGATTTGTATCCTTACATAGAAGATGAAGCGAGATGAGAAGAGAATCAAAAGGAAGTTCAGTGGGTCAACCAGATGTTTGTAGCTGAAAAGTCATAGATGGAAAAGATCATTGATTAGAGAGTTGGTAAGAAGACCCAGAAGAAGACATATTTTGAATATTTGATAAAGTGGAAGGGACACCCGATTGAGGATGTCAGTTGGGAAAGTGAGGAGATATCCAAAAAAATAGACAGACGATGCAGGAGCTCATGGACAGGAGTCCATGAATTTTTCAGCCAGAGGAGTATGATGCAGTAGCATCACCAACAAAGCGCAAATGGAGGATAGTTGGATATACACCAATGCGCATTTTGAAGACATTTAAATTTCAAAATAAGGACATTAATGTAATAGTTGGAAGGATTTAATTGTTCTTAAATTTTTTGGGGATTGTAATGCAGATCTTGAGCATTTCTCTCATCTGTCGATTATAGGCATTTAATGTAATAAATGTAAAGTAGTTGTAGTCTTTAATTTCGATAAGATAGCTTAGAGTTGTAATAGGAAAAACTAAAGAAATCTCCCTCGTAGATGTATTGTATGATTATCATTCTCAATTGTAAGGATAGAAGATGTACAACAAGAGAGCATAGGAGAGCAATGAATAACATAAACTGTAGAAGTTGTATAAGCAGATAGTTGTTGCTATAGAAAACATGTACAGAAGCACTTAAAGTAATATAAGAATTCTTTGATCCAATTTCATGGTGTTGTTTTGGTTATTGTTTGCATCTATTGAATGGTATGTTTACAGTTTTCTTATATTCTCTGTTATGCATTTGTTTCAATGCTTTATGTGTATGATTTCATGTTGAATATAGGAAGTCTATGAGAGGGAGAGTATAAGTTTTAATTTCTTCTCATCTTGATAATTCTTGCAAGGAGTGCAATAAAAGTCAGCAAGGAGTGTGTTGAAGAGATTCTGAGTTTTACCTCAGAAAAGCTTAGGAGAGATAGAGTTGTTCTTATACCAACAGAAGTGAAAATATAACATAGAGTCGTGCAAGGTGTGCGCAGGACAGGTCGATGTCTTAGACTTTTCCAACCCAAGGGAGAGGTTGAAGAAATGTTGTCGCAAGGAGAGAACAAATTTGGAGTGTTTGGATAATCATAGATTATCGTGAAGGCCGCAAGGAGTGAATGCAAGAATCCCTTAGATTCCTTGAGTTTGCAGCAAGAATCAAGCTCAAGAGGGATAGAGACTTGGAAATTCTAGAGGATAGATGAGGTTCGAAGTCACCTCGCAGAAACCAATCTCAGGAGGAAAGATGCCAATTGTTTGGCTAGGATTCTGTTGAGAGCCTGAACGGACGGTGGAAATTCTCGGAGGGAGAAGCATCGATTTTCCGTGGACCATCAGATCTAGTAGATCTGCGGGAAGGATAAGGCCAAGTGTCTTTCAACACTCACAAGCTCAAGAGAGATAACATCTGTTAGATCCCGAGGAGCGTGAGCCATCGATTGGGTGCTCAGAGATATCGGCATTTCAGGATTCAAGAGTGTGGAGGAAGTTTTTTGGGGGAATTGCGAGTCGCGAAATCCCGATGTGATCTGGACCGTCAAATCGTGGGATAATAGGGACCGTTGATCTGTGGCGGGGAGATTTCAACATTTCAGATATTGGGAAAAGGGATAAAATCTACATCGTCGATCCCTGACTCGTGAAGTCCCGACGCACCTTTTGGGGTTAAGTCGGTGGTCACGTGGAGTGTAGGCTCACATCTAGTGCATGTTTGTGTGGGTGGAGCATATAAATGGACCTATGGTCTTTAAGTGTTGAAGGTTCTAGTAGGAACCGAGGAGCCATTTCGGCTCGGGAATAGGAAGATCCAAAGACCGGGAGGTCAGCAAACCCTATTGAGGTGGGGGTCTACGTCACAAGTCCCCTTTATGATTTAGAGAGTGGATGTCTTATGATGCCAATTTTTTGGCTCTTGATAAAGTTTCATTTTCCATTATATGAGTGGCATGCATCCTCAAGTTATAGAAACATTGGAGCCATGGATTCCCAATGATTGTCAAGCATTGCAAGATATAGCCATGCAAGAACAATTTCATGGGTATTACCATAATCAATTTGTATTTGTAAATCATGTTTTTCTCAAATTCACATCCATGGTCAATTGGACATTTTTCTTGGTTTTGGAAGAGTATATTCCCAATTGTTCTACATATTTCCTACACCAATGTTTAAATATCTTTATTGACATGCTTGTGTTCGTGTGCACTTTTTCTCACAAAAATGGGTGCGGATAGGTGCAAGAACTACTACAATTGTACCCAAAATATAACACATTAAAATGGACACCATATTGAAATAATGAACCATATATTCCTTATTTAAGGCATGTGTGATGGAATACTAAGGGACCACACATATCCATGAGATTTTAGAGACAAATTTTATGACCTTAGACCCTATGTTTTGGCTTTGAACTATTACATGGGCACAAAGAGCCATCTCCAATGCACCAATCCTCAATATCCAATGCAACTATTTGATGTTCATGTGAAGGATGTTTGTAATGTCATTAAATAAACCATCCAATAAAAAATTACTGCATATACATCCTACAAAAGTATCACTTGCAAATTTGGGTCATTTTGCGATGGCTATTTCGACACTATTGCGACGTTATGTCATTGATATTGTGACGAATATTGAGTCTCTGAAACGTCTTTATATGACACGTGGAATTTTCGATGAACTTGCATTAACGTCGCAAGTGCGACGACCATAGGGAACTTCTCAAAATTGCGACAAGAAAAGAAATAACGTCACCAATATGACAATATAGGCAAAATAAGTGAAACCAACAATTCATCTCAATTGAGATGACCATTGCGACGACAATTTTTTTTGTTTATATAGAAAAATTTTCACAACAACTTTTGTTTTCATCGCACTTTAGACGACCACATTTTTTTTTTGATATAGCAAATGTGTCACAGCATCTTTTGTTGTCACCGCACTTGAGACGACAATTTTTTTTTATATAGCAAGTTCGTTGCAACAACTTTTGTTGTCGTCGCACTTGAGACAACCATCTTTTTTGTTGATATAGAAAATGCATCGCAACATCTTTTTTTTCCGTCGCACTTGAGATGACAACATTTTTTTTATATAGAAAATTCGTCACAGGTATATTAGTGTCATCGAAAGTGAGACAAAAAATATTTATTTAAAAAAAATAATTAAAATTATTTTATGTTGCAGTATTAATATTAATATTACCATATTAATAACTATCAATATTGCATAACTATATTAAAAAATTATGTGTTATGCATGCTATGTTTAAAATGGCTGGATGATATTCCTGAATGTTATGCATGAATATATTCCTTATGTTGCATGTTGTAGTGGAAAAGAGTTACTTATCTATCGTAGGATGAATCAGATTCTTGTAATGATTTGTGTTGAGAAGGTTAGGTAAGAATGTGAGTAGAAAAGTTGGGATGAGAAATACAAAATCTTATTTCTTGGTTTTTTCACCATGGTGGCCTCATCGCCTGGGTTGGTGGTGGTATCTACACTAGATGGTTGTGGTTCAATGGAAACATTTTCTTACATGACCAATCTCTTGGACCAATTTTTGTTAAAAGATAAGTCTCATTTTTTTGTTTATGAATATGCAAAAGTACTATTAGTCACAGTCATAAAATAATTATGTGTTATATTGCATGCTATGTGTCATTTTTTTTCCCGATTTTGAATTTAAGTATACAAGGAAATGAAGGAGTATTTCATGACGCAAGAGAAGAAAATGATTTATACCTTTTCGGAAATGTGTTTTGGATCATGGAGGTGACCACCCTTCAAACCTGCATTTTTCAAAGACATTAAAAGGTTAAATGACGAAATAATAGCTAAACATCTATGAGGAAATAACCATGTACAAATGCAAAGGAAGGCTACTAGGTGGGCTTGAAACAAGAGAACTCTTAGCTCACACATACACAATACATAAGATAAGACGCCATGTAAAACTCAAGTGAACCACTATCTAAGGGATTTTTAGCCTTTGGAATACATTGTGCAAAAAGATTAGATATGAAGTCTACCTAATAAAATATCATCCCATGATTGAGCACTCCATGCATAATCAAAATCCATCTTCACCATATGTATCTAGTGCATCATCTACCATACAAGAGGTTCAAGAGAATTTCTAAGGCTTGAAGTTCTCATAAGAATGGAGGGAGGCCATGAAGCCTAAGGAAATGGCTGGATGATATGGAGTTCACTATAGTTTAAAATTTCTTAAATATTTCTAACCTACAAGGTTACATATAAAATAAATAATGCAATATAGAAGATGAAATACTCAAAGAAAATGTGTCTAAATTGAAATATGTGCTCGGGTGGTACAAAAACTATTTGATAATACTTATTTCAATAGGTCAAAGACAATGTATGGATTTTATGTAAGAGTTTCACATGGTGTATTTTACAAATACAAAACACAATCCTAAGACTCTAACACAACTCTAATGACCTTCACTCAAATAGTTAAATAGTAATTAGGCCTTCCAAGTGCTTCAATGTATGGTGATGCAACCCACCAT
>ML780484.1:895551-905597 GCA_009831015.1 Picea engelmannii
AACACATATGGACAAATCCAATTTGAAGAACACTGTCACAAGGAAAACACATCCCTTTCTATGTGCCAAATACCAACAATTTCAACCAATCTACCAGTGTATGCAAGAGGTAGCAATGAAACTACCCACAATCCTATGGAAAACAACCCTCCTCCATGAAATGTTTTACCACACATCGACAATCACTACAAAACACCATAATCGAGACCAAACCCAAGAGAGGAATGAAAAACATGGAACAACAACCAAATTCCAAAGTGCACCATGATCACCAAGACAACCACAACAAAAAACCATAATCGAGACCATAACCATGAAACCCATGTGAAACATAGAGCACCCACAAAATTTTATGCTATGCCACAATGAGCACAATTCATGGCCCACTAAATTCTATAGTACACCATGATCTCTAAGAAAACCACGACCAATCACCAGATATAGGAAACTCCATAGTGCACCACAACAACCAAGATAACCAAAACCATATATCATAGTTGATAATACATCTAAAAAACCCATGACAAGAACACACCACCCACCAAATTCTAGGCTACACCATGACAAGCATAGACCACCAAATCCCGACAACAACAAAAACACATGATAAACCATATTGCATGATAAACCTATGGAATTAAATAAGGACTTAAGGGTGGCAAGGGAAGTGGTGGTAAGATAGGTTATCTACCTAATCCATGTTGCATGATAAGTGACACATATTCCACGTGCATTTGGTTGCATGGGCATCATTCATGAAGATGTTATGATGAATTTTTTTTTCATTTAGTATACAAAATAAGGTGAAACACATTCCCTTAAACCCTACCTCCCCAACATCTTAAAAAATGACCCCACCATTACATACTTAGCACCTTAGGACCTCCATCTCAGATACTGACAATACAAATGGAGGTCACGACTAGGGATTTTATGGCAGACCTAAACGTTATTCATAAGGATATTATGATTAAATTGTCCGTTTGTACGTTGAGAGGAATTGCAACACATTAATGGTTTCGTAAAAGATTGCCCAAGGGTTTTGTCTTCAATTTCAAGTTTCATCAAAGCCTTTTGTAGGATTTTGTGATTGTGAGTAGTCTCTTGAATAATTCTACGATGAGGATTTTTTGCTTCAACATTTCATGGAAAGAAGGAAGAAACTTGATGAAACTTTTCAAGCCTATCAAATAATCCCATGGATATGCTTTTCAATAAGTTGGTTGAAAGGTATAAGGCAATAAACTATTGGTCGATGTTGTAGAAAAGAAATACCTTCAGAGTGATGATCAACCTATTGTCTTATTTAAAGAGTTGTCAGAGCATCATGTAGTAGGGGAACAACCCCTAGTCACCTCCATCCCTGCAACAAGCCCCACTTCTACCAAAGGATTTGTGCCCCTGTCATATGAAGATTCCATTGCTTCACTAGAAGAACAATTGCATGACAAGTATGAGGAAGAGGGTGGCCATGTTTATGGTGATCTAATCAAATCTAAGTTTGAGTACATGCTTGAGATTGAAGGTTTGATGCCCCTTTGAATTTGATGGTGGTAATATGATCCAAATGAATCCTCATGAGGACAACCCATTATTTCTAGATTGCAACATCAACCTATAAAATGAGTTCTATGAGCATTCCATGGCCATTATCAACCCAACAACGAACCCTCCCATTGTCAAAAACTAGATTTGTGATGGTGCCTCAAGTTTCATGGACAAGTCAAATGAGGTATGTGTTCCCTTGGCATATGAAGATATTGTTGCTTCCCTAGAAGAATAACTTGCTATAAGTTTTGGAGCCAATTGGAAGGATGGAATAGACATAGAAATAAGTTTGGTTTATTGTTCTAATTCAGATATACTAGAAGATCAATTAGAACCACGAGATGTTGGTGGAAACGATGGACATGAATACACCTCTGGTGTCTCTGAGAGGCATACTCTTTGGTTTCTGTGAGAGGCATACTCTTTGGTGTCTGTGAGAGGCATACTAACATTACCATTGAAGAGATGGAAGAGGATTGCCCATGTGTTGATATGCGTACTACAAAATACCGATAAGAAAATGGAAATAGTGACCATGATCTCTTTGGTGTCCTTAAGATTGAGGACAAGGAATTTGGACAGTTTCTTGAGGTCAAAAAAGTGTATGTTGATCTTCTTGATTCTCTTAGTGAAATCATTGATTTATGCATTTAAAGAAAGTGGGTGTTTCTAGCACAAGGAGTCACCCCATGACTACATAGGTGTAAGCCTTACACATCAATAAATACAAAAAGAAAGTTGATTTTGAAATTATGAGAGAGGTGGGATTGAAGCTATCTGCTTGAATTGACAAATCATATGAATTTATCCCTGCAAATCATCTTCTGTATGCAGCAAAATGGATCATTCAAAAGAAATTTTTATCCTTTCAAGGCTTTCAGGTGGAAGACTTTTATGAGAAAACATAGAACTGCAAACAGAAAGACGTGAAAATCCTTTTCAAGAATACTATTGATACAATAGAAGAAGAATCATAATCTAAAGATTCTTTTCAGAAGAGATTTAGCAACACACAAGATAAAAGATCTCAAAGGATCCTCCTAAGAAACCCTCTCACACTTGTTGTTGAATAAGAACAAATACTAAGAGTCAAAGAAAAGAAAAATCATAGCTAAACATCACTTCCTTCTGCAAATGAATTATTAACACAGAAAATGATAAGATAAGCTATCTTCAAATTAATCTGTCAAAGTACAAAAATAGAGCCTCTTGGCCTCCCTTGGCTGATGAATCCTACCTCCAAGAGATCATTCCTTCCTTAAATAGAAAAAATAATCCCCATAACCTTAGGAAGTCGAATCCCATCTCCTCCATTGGATTCTAAACCTTGGAGATAGGTGGCAACAATCATAGAGACAAAAATCCAACAAACTGCTAATTTTCAAGAATTTTTTGGAAGTCATTAATAAAATGTCTCCACCTCATTTCATGAGGCCTTTGTTGGAGCTAAATATTAGGTGAATGTGTCCCTTGACATATAACTGATCCTTTAGAATCCATTTGAATCCTCCTTGACAAGTGGCAACCTCCCAACAAGGCGAATATTAAATATGTGACCGCTACAGGAAATTGGGTAGTGCCGTTGTAAAATAGTTGGTAGCGCCACTTATATGTCTAATATCTCTCAAACCATAACACATTTTGAAAAATGGAGAGAGGTTTTTTTATTTGGAATGTTATAAACAAAAAATACTTTGGTTTTCAAAAATACCTTCTCAATTGTTCACAATCCAATATTTAACTTAGTGACTCAAAACTGGCAAAATAACTCTGCACAATTTCGCCTCTGCTAGAATTTCGGTAGCGTGTTTAGGTAGCACCCGCCTGTGTCTCTGCGTGCAATTCCAAATCTTAAATCTGTGGGTGTTTTTTATGCTTGGAACCTTGTGATATTGTTTTCAATTCTTTTTCTTGACACTTGGCACGTTAACCAATATTTTGCTAACATAGGCTCCATGGGGGATAGAGTCCTCCCTGTGAGGCTCTAAGAACTCTTGTAGTTTCAGTGCCTTATCCTTTGGGATTGTGGAGTCATGATCTGATGCATCGTGTTGAAGACAACATACTGACAACTTATATTACTCTACTTTTAAATAGAAATAAAACACACCTGCTCTTGATGGAGCTTATTTATGTACAAAACCTAAGCTAATTGACTTTTACAATGGGCTAGGTGAAGGAAAACTTCCACCAAAGCCATTCAAGCAACTTGTTGACATGAGTATTTATAATTCCAATGATTGACAGTAGACAAAAGGAATATGAAAATGGTTTGAAAACATTTCCTATATATCCTCTAACTGTTGCCGACACAATAAAGTTTACAGGTTCCAAAACTTTTGAGAAATAAAACTCCATATACACCCCTATAGGGTCATAAAAATGGTGACAAAACACATGGGACTGATAGCATATTTCTTTTTCCACTTCAATTTGCTTACTGTAAACTGTGGGTACAAGTGGAAGAAGGATTGGCATAGGTGGTTTTTGATGCACTAATGACTGTTGATCCACTGATGACTGTTGATTTACTTCTAGTTGTGTATAAACGATCTCTTCATGTGCCTCAACTAAGGGTTGCTCCTGATCAAATATTTGGGTTATGTATTCTATGATAAAGAAAACCTCTGCATCATACTCCTCATCTTCATAGTGATCAAATATAGGATAATCTTGCTGCTCATTATCACTAGAATATTCATCAAAAACAGGTTGCCCTTCATACCTATGATCAACCTCTAAAACAATAATTTCATCAAGAATATAATTGTTAAAAATATCCATTTTAGGAACAGCATTAACTGTTGCTTCTAGTTGTTCATACAAATGATTTTCATTTGAAACAATGTTATGAATGTTGTCCTCTCCGAATACAGGAGTATTCTTTATGCTTTCATTTGGACAATGAATAAAATCATTTTCATCTTTATATTCAACAGAGAAATCTAACAAATCTTGAGCACATTCTACATATCCCTCACAACAGTTATGAAAAATACTTTCAGAGGGATAAAACCTTTTGCAGTTTTCATTGAATACTCTATGGAAATCCTCCAAGGATGAAATGCTGGAAGGGGGTAATGAGAAATACCATTTACGTGCATCCCCATCCAATGAATACATGAAAATTTTAATAAATATATCTTCATGATGGATGTCAAGCTGCTACATCAAAGCATGAAATTCTTGAACAAGCTCAATATGGTTTTCATCCTCACTTTCATAAAATCTAGGCAGCAGATCTTGCCATTCATCAATAAGAGGCACAGGATGTGGATAATCATCTATGGTTGCAGAATTGAGTGGGGAAAACCTCATGGCCAGGATATCCTTCATAGCCATTTAATTGGTCTCATTCCAGTGGAGTCACCAACATATTCTAAACAATGAAGTCTCCATGGTGAATGTGTAGTCTTGAAGGTGTCCAACTTCAGTCACCATCTAAAGCTAGAGCTGTGCAATGTCGCTCTTCCCAGGGATATTTTCAATATTCTCAAATCCATCCTTGGAAATGGTGCCAAAAATGTTAGCACAAGGAGTCACCCCATGAATTCATAGGGGTAATCCTTACACATCAAGAAATACGAAAAGAAAGTTGATTTTGAAATTATGAGAGAGGTAGGGATGAATCTATCTGCTTGACTTGACAAATCATATGAATTTATCCCTGCAAATCATATTCCATATGCAGCAAAACGGATCATCCAAAAGAAATGTTTAGCCTTTCAAGTATTTCAGGTGGAAGTCTTTTATGAGAAAACATAGAAATGCAAACAGAAAGATGTGAAAATCCTTTTCAAGAATACTATTGATACAGTAGAAGAAGAATCATAATCTAAAGATCCTTTTCAGAAGAGATTTAGCAACACACAAGGTAGAATATCTCAAAGGATCCTCCTAAGCAACCCTCTCACACTTTTTGTTGAACAATAACAAATCTTAAGAGTCAAAAAAAAGAAAAAACATAGCTAAACATCACTTCCTTTTGCAAATGAATTCTTAACACAGAAAATGATAGCATAGACTATCTTCAAATTAATCTGTCAAAGTACAAAAACAGAGCCTCTTGGCCTCCCTTGGCTCATGAATCCCCCCTCCAAGAGATATTTCCTTCCTTAAATAGAAAACAACATCCTGATATCCTTAAGAGGTTGAATCCCATCTCCTCCAATGGATTCTAAACCTTGGAGATAGGTGGCAACAATCAAAGAGACAAAAATCCAACAAACTGCTAATTTTCAGGAATTTGTTGGAAGTCATTAATAAAATATCTCCACCTCATTGCATGAGGCCTTTTTTGGAGCTAAATATTAGGTGCAATTGTCCCTTGACATTTAACTTATCCTTAAGAATCCATTCAAATCCTCCTTGACAGGTGGCAACCTCCCAACAAGGCGAAGATCAAAACCGTGACCACTACAGGAAATTACGTAGTGTCGTTGTAAAACAGTTGGTATCTCTACTTATATGTCTAATATCTCTCAAACCATAACACATTTTGAAAACTTGAGAGAGGTTTTTTTTATTTGGAATGTTATAAACAAAAACATCTTCCAGTTTTCAAAAATACCTTCTCAATTGTTCACAATCCAATATTTAAATTAGTGACTCAAAACTGGCAGAATAACTCTTCACAATTCAACCTCTACCAGAATTTCGGTAGCGCCTTTAGGTAGCACCCGCCTATGTGTCTACATGAAATTCGGTAGCATAAATACGTGGGTGATTTTGATGCTTGGAACCTTGTGAGATTTGTTTCAATTCTTGTTCTTGACACTTGGCACCTTAACCAATCTTGTGCTAACATAGGCTCCATGGGGGATAGAGTCCTCCCTGTGAGGCTCTAAGAACTCTTGTAGTTTCAGTGCCTTATCCTTTGGTCTTGTGAAGTCATGCTCTGATGTATCGTGATAAAGACAACATATTGACAACTTATATTACTCTACTTTCAAACAGAAAGAAAACACACCTGCTCTTGATGGAGCTTATTTATGTACAAAACCTAAGCTAACTGACTTTTACAATGGGCTAGTTGAAGGAAAACTTCCACCAAAGCCATTCAAGCAACTTGTTGACATGAGTCTTTATAATGTCAATGATTGACAACAGACAAAAGGAATATGAAAATGGTTTGAAAAAATTTCCTATATCTCCTCTGACTATTGCTGACACAATAAAGTTTACAGGTTCCAAAACATTTGAGAAATACAACTCCATATACACCCCTACAGGGTCATAAAAATAGTGACAAAACACATGGGACTGATAACATATTTATTTTTCCACTTCAAGTTGCTTACTCTAAACTATGGGTACAAGTGGAAGAAGGAATGACGTAGGTGGTTGTTGATCCACTGATGACTATTGATCCACTGATGATTGTTGATTTACTTATGGCTGTGTATAAATGATCTATTCATGTGCCTCAACTAAGGGTTTCTCTTGGTCAAATCTTCAGGTTATGTCTTCTCTGACAAGGCCAACCTATGCATCATACTCCTTGTCTTAATAGTGATCAAATATAAGATAATATGGATGCTCATCATCACTAGAATATTCATCAAAAACAAGTTTCCCTTCATACCTATGATCAACCTCTAAAACAATAATTTCATCAAGAATATAATTATTAAAAATATCCATTTCAGGAACAGCAGTAACTGTTGCTTCTAGTTGTTCATACACATGATTTTCATTTGAAACAATGTTATGAATGTTGTCCTCTCCGAATACAGGAGTATTCTTTATTATTTCATTTGGACAATGAATAAAATTGTTTTCATCTTTATATTTAGTAGAGCAATCTAACAAATCTTGAGCACATTCTACATATCCCTCACAACAGTTATGAAAAATACTTTCAGAGGGATAAAAACTTTTGCAGTGTTCATTGAATACTCTGTGGAAATCCTCCAAGGATGAAATGCTGGAAGGGGGTAACGATAAATACCATTTACGTGCATCCCCACCCAATGAATACATGAACATTTTCATCAATATATCTTCATGATGGATGTCAAGCTGCTACATCAAAGCATGAAATTCTTGAACATTCTCAATAGGGTTGTCATCCTCACTTTCATAAAATCTAGGCAGCAGATATTTCCATTCATCAATAAGAGGCACAGGATGTGGATAATCATCTATGGATGAGAAATTGAGTGGGGAAAACCTCCTAGCTAGGATAGCCTTCATATCCATTTAATTGGTCTCCTTCTAGTGGAGTCACCAACAGATTCTGAAAAATGGAGTCACCATGGTGAATGTGCAGTCTTGAAGGTGTCCAACTTCAGTCACCATCTAAAGATGGAGTTGTAAAATGTCGTTATTCCCAGGGATCTTTTCAATCTGCTCAAAACCATCCCTGGCAATGACACCAAAAATTTTAGCATGGGGAGTCACCCCATGACTACATAGGGGTAAGCCTTACACATCAAGAAATACAAAAATAAAGTTGATTTTGAAATTATGGGAGAGGTAGGGTTGAAGCTATCTGCTTGACTTGAAAAATCTTATGAATTTATCCATGCAAATCATCTTCCATATGAAGCAAAAAAAATCATCTAAAAGAAATGTTTAGCCTTCCAAGGATTTCAAGTGGAAGAATTTTATGATAAAACATAGAACTGCAAACAGAAAGACGTGAAAATCCTTTTCAAGAATACTATTGATATAGTAGAAGAAGAATCATAATCTAAAGATCCTTTTTAGAAGAGATTTACCAACACACAAGGTAGAAGATCTCAAAGGATCCTCCTAAGCAACCCTCTCACACTTTTTGTTGAAGAAGAATAAATATTAAGAGTCAAAACAAGGAAAAAACATAGCTAAACATCACTTCCTTCTACAAATGAATTCTTAACACAGAAAATGATAAGATAGGCTATCTTCAAATTAATCTGTCAAACTACAAAAATAGAGCCTCTCGGCCTCACTTGGCTCATGAATCCCCCCTCCAAGAGATATTTCCTTCCTTAAATAGAAAACACCATCCTCATAACCTTAGGAGGTCAAATCCCATCTCCTCCATTGGACTATAAACCTTGGAAATAGCTGGCAACAATCAAAGAGACAAAAATCCAACAAACTGCTAATTTTCAGGAACTTGTTGGAAGTCAGTAATAAAATGTATCCACCTCATTGCATGAGGAATTTTCTAGAGATAAATATTAGCTGCAGGTGTCCCTTGACATCCAACTGATCCGTGCGAAGCCATTTGAAGCCTCCTTGACAGGTGGCAAACTCCCAACAAGGTGAATATCAAAACCGTGACTGCTACAAAAAATTAGGTAGTGCCGCTGTAAAACAGTTGGTAGCGCAACTTATATGTCTAATATCTCTTAAACCATAACACATTTTGAAAAACTGAGAGAATTTTTTGTTATTTGGAATGCTATAAACAAAAACCTCCTCCATTTTTCAAAAATACATTTTCAATTGTTCACAATCCAATATTTAAATTAGTGACTCAAAACTGGCAAAATAACTCTGCACAATTCAGCCTCTGCCAGAATTTTGGTAGCACCTTTAGGTAGCGCTCGCCTGTGTGTCTGCGTGCATTTCAGTAGCATAAATCTGTGGGCGATTTTGATGCTTTGAACCTTGTGAGATTGTTTTCAATTCTTTTGCTTGACACTTGGCACCTTAACCAATCTTGTGCTAACAGGTGTGTCACTCAAAGATATACAAGGAGAAGGCAACATTGCAATTTGAGGAAGAACATGTAAAGATATACATTTATGCATGTTTTAAGTTGTTGAAATGTGCTAGGGTGAGAAAGACAAATAGTATAAATGGTTAATTTATATTCTTTTCCATATTTGAAGAGAGTATATGTATTAATTTTATCATCATAGATATCCCTACATTGTTGTTGGCATGGGAGACCTAGTATAAAATTAGAACAATCAAGTGGAGAAATGTCACAATCATAGTGTCTTGGTATGTTATTCGACTTGGAAAATTCTTACATAGTCTCTTGTTTCTTCTACAAAGATAGTCTTGTTTCTTCCCATGGTAATGGTCCTTTTTCAAGAAAATATCCTCAAATGTACCAAAATTGATGCCCATATATTTTTCTATGATTCATCTTTCTAACCCCTTTTGAATCACCATTAAATGAGCTTCCAATCAAAATTTATAATAATTCTAAGTTGATAGACTTTGTAAAGCCATAATTTGGGGTTTTCTTTATTGTTTGACCTTTCACTTGTTATAGCCTTATCAATTCTAATATTCTATTGATTAGACTTGTATAGGATGTAATATGATATATCCTTTATAGGATTCCATTGATCCCATGCAATTTGGATCTTCCAAGGGAACATTAGAGTGGAATTGCCAAAACCTTTTATGTCTTCCTTGTTTTAGGGGAGCGAACTTGTATGCCCTATCGCATTACACCTATAGCACTTCAAGATTTGGACCTATAATACCCTACTTTGTCCTCTTTCCAATGGCACTAATTTACTTAAATTGAATGACTCAATATTAGATAT
>ML780484.1:905647-936668 GCA_009831015.1 Picea engelmannii
TTCCTTGTTTTAGGGGAGCGAACTTGTATGCCCTATCGCATTACACCTATAGCACTTCAAGATTTGGACCTATAATACCCTACTTTGTCCTCTTTCCAATGGCACTAATTTACTTAAATTGAATGACTCAATATTAGATATGATATTTTTGGTAGAACCTGTTCTTTAATCAAGGTTTGGGACTAGGAAAAACACTAACTTCAAAGAATAGAAAGAATAGAACCTACGATATTTTGAGATTATGAGATTTTGAGAATATGATATTTTTCGTAGAACCTATGCATAAGAATAGAAAGAATAAGTATTGCCACACCTTGAGAATGGTAGAAAGTGAATGAATATTGATTCCACTTCATGGAAGTGGCCTCCTTTACACATTATGTTTACACATAACTCTTGAAAATCCATGGGTACAATTATAAAAAATGTAGGAGGTAGTGTTCACAAATTTCAATCTGCTCAACTTGGTGTATGAGGTAGTGTTATTGTGCATTGAAAAATGTAGTAGGTATATACTTTTGCATTTCACACATTAGACGAGGAATTTCTCTCTTCTAATACTTTATATCATCTTCATGGATTTCTTTCAATGACAACCATCTACATGAGATCTTGACACAAGAAAATAACATGTTTCAACATAACATAATATAATATATTACATTACATTACAAGTAAAACACGTGTCATTAAGTACAACAATAATTTGAAAGAAAATTTTGCATATAAATCACAACTACGTCTTACCTCATGTATTTTCCAAGATCATATATAACTTGTTTGATGGTGTTGTCAAAGTCATTTGGTAGAGATAGCGGTAGAACATACTATAACAACAAAATGAATGGTTATTTGTTTCGACCAAAGTAGACAAGCAAAAATAAAAAAAAATAAAAGATCTGTAAGGCCAATATATATAAATATGTATACCAAAATTATTACCTTAATGTATGTATGTCAATCATGTGTTTTTACCCCACCAAATTTACCTTTCTTCGTTAAGATATTTTTTATGTTTGAAGAAAAACCTGTGGGAAATTTAATTCTTTGAATGACCTCTTTTACATCATTTCTTGTTGCTCTGTTAATAACCATGGAAGTTTATTTCGGTCTAGTACTCCATTTGATCTATTTTAATATCAGATCACACTTCGCATTGCATGATCGGCTTCCTGAATGTCAGTACAAATTTTGACAATTTTTTTTTGTCCCTCCTACCATCTATGATTCGCCATAATGTTTCAGTCACATTCTTCCCAATATGCATTGTATCAAACAAATGAGATATTTTTAGCTCCTCATAGTAGGGAAACATCATGAATTGAGTGGGATAATATTTCACTCCTCGTGGAAGCCCATTATTAATACCTTCATGATGATTGTGGCCTTCATGAAGCATAAAAGAAATCACAAAAATAATTATGAAATACGGTAAAATAAATTTAGTGATTAAAATAAACATTCAAAACATTACATGATCTATGATACATTATGAAATTGAGTACCTTAACGATTTCTATTATATTCCAACCTCCATAGGTGAGGTGTCATTCTTCGTGGTTTTAAACCAGTCTCTTCTTTCCCATTGAAAATATGTTTTTCAGTAGTACGATACCTATGGTTCTTAGGAAGAAGGTGCCTATACTCATCAAACACCATCTTTCCTAAAAATTTTGAATGATGATACTTCATCTTAGGGCCACAAACTGGACATGCAAATTTACCCTTTGTTTGAAGACCTGCAACAAATGGATTAATGTCAATTATACAATGAGATTATTTAAAAATTAAAAATGCACCATGATAACATTAAAATATTATATAGTATTAAAGAGAAATATTAGAATTCTACATACCACAAAAATGTGTTAGTCCAGGGGCATCATGAATTGTCCATAAAATTATTTCACGGAATTTAAATTTCTTCTCCCCAATTGGGTTACATATGTCATACATTGTGATGCCAGCCCATAAATTTAGTAGCTCATCGATAAAAGGCTCGATATATACATTCATATCTTTAACCCGGTACTTACCTAATTGTTTGAAATTACACATAATTACTAAAGGAATGATATCATGTAATATATATAATTAAATAAATAAACAAAAGATATTATGCAAAAATTGAAACAAATGAAAATGTTGAATTCAAAAAATTAATGTAAACAAATACCTAGAACAATCATTGTCAACATTATGTGCTCCCTCTTTATTGACATCCAGGGAGGATTGTTATTGTTGATAACAAAAATAGGCCACACTGAGTAAATATACCTAAGCTCTCTAAATGGATTAACACCATCAGCTGCCAATGAAAGCCTAACATTACGAGGTTCATCTTAGGAAATCTGCCTATTTTTCCTTAATTTCCCTAAATGCATAACCATCAGTATGCATTCAAATAACACCATATTCACTTCTGTTACATGCATGGTAATCCATAAATTGTGCTATCCTTTCACACTTGAACAATCGCTGCAAATGTGGAATTATGGGAATATGACGAAGAACCTTTCGAGGCACCCTTTTTGTTACTTGATCAGTTAGATATCTATTGATAAGGCATTGCAGACATTCAGTTTTTTATGCATGTTTTCCATAGTATATAATATGGTCATTGGGACATGCATCTATAGTTTGATAATCCATTCCAATGTCTTTCATAATGGCATGCAAACCTTAATATGTGTGAGGTAAAATATTTGACGATGGTAACAAAAATTCACCTAACAATCTACAACATAACAAACAACTGGTCAATGTAAGAATACTAATCGTAAAAATTGCATTATTATTTTACACATTAATTAACACTAAAAACAAATATAAAAAAAAATCAACATTTGTGTATAATATGAGATGAAACATATTACATACCTTAGTATCTCTGTCATACAAGTGTTCAAAAAATTATTCATAACCTTTAAGTTCACTAGAAACAATGTATCAGAGAGAATATTTACTCTTGATCCTTTATAAAGTTGTTTATTTGCCTTTTCTAATAGAGTTTCATCATAAATACCATCATTTTCCCCATCCTCATCTGGCTGCAAAAACAAATCTTGGATCATTTGATTTGTCCCATCATCTTCTTCCATGGGATCATTAACTTGATTTTTCCCATCATCTTCTTCCATGGGATCATTAACTTGATTTTTCCCATCATCTTCTTCCATGGGATCATTAACTTGATTTTTCCCATCATCTTCTTCCATGAGATCCTCATTTTCTTGGTCATGATGATGTTCCTTAGCTTTTACAACATCATTTCTACTAATACTTGGTGCAATATTGTGTGGAAAGTTAGAGGGCAAATCTAATTTTATAATTACAAACAATCATGCAAAATTAGTGTATACTATAACAAAGATTCAAATAATATATATACATATATATATAATTTTATATAAAATTGACAAAATAAAAAAAAATAATGAATATATAGCTAATTACCATGGGATGATATTCATTCGAACCGCAATTAATGTGACCATATTTCATACAATGTTTGTAGTTGTTTCTATTAAAATTCTCATGGGACGTTTGAGACAACATTTTTTACAAGGGCAATAACATCTACCATCACCCTTTTCACCCTCTTTACTTTTTTCCCCACCTCTAACAACATTTTGCGACATTTTTCCACACAAAAATACCCTTTTGGAACCATCGTTTTTATAGCAAGATTGTCACAACATCTTTAAATTGTCAAATATTTATAGTCCAATTTTAGGTCACGTTCGTCGTGCTTGCGACGAACGTGACCTAAAAATATTTCTTTTTTCACCTATTTATTTTATGTCATTTTTAACGGTCAATTTTAAGGTTAGGTAAGTCGTCTCTCTTGTGACGGACAAGATACATTCATCTCTCTTGTGATGAACATTGACCATAATAATTTAGTCAAACTAAATTCGTCGAGATAGCGATGAAGTCGAGGTGGATTTAGATAAATTGAACTTTTTCTCTTGCATGTTGCGACAAAAGATTACTTTCGTCGCAAGTGGTTGTCGCAATTTTTTCAATATGTAGTAGTGTATGAAGGTGCATGACTCATAATATCCAGTGTTATCAGCATAGAGACATTTACTCTTAGGATCCATTATGCTAGTATTCAAACATTGCATAGTGACCTTACATTATGGTTAGTGCCACATGGTCATAGGAACACTAATATAGGACATAGCCTAGACTCATTTCTTTATATGATTCCATTCTCTCCCAACATAATGTTGGGGTACAAGACATAACCTTGGTACCCTATAGCCTCCAACAAATACATGGAAAACGTCACTTGGTCTACAAATATCTCCCTAAATACCCTCATCTCAATAAATTGTTGTGTCACACCTTGTTAGAAGTATTTTTTGAGAAAGTTAAATTCTTTCATGTCCTCAAAGACATTAATCGATTAGTATGTGTAATGGTCGATAAGGATTTCTCTTTATCTCTTGGTTGTATGTGGAAAAATAGGGAGGAAGAGTCGGTAGTTTGCAACCTCCCTTATTCTTGTCACCCCCTTTCTTATTAAATTACCATTATAACAATCCTAATAAGTGGCATCGCATATGCAACATGCATTTTCAAAGGACTATATGGGTACTCTGTCATGTTATTTTTTATATCCTGTAGGAGTCATTATTTATTAGCCTTAGTAGGATGGAATGGTGCAAAGTGAGTGGGATTTTTCTACATTTTCAATGGGAATATTGAAGTTTCAGATATGGATTTGGAGGAGTGGTCTTCTTCTTACCATTATCCTTTTATTTCTTCCAATTGGAAGGTATGGTTCCTGATAGAAGGTTGGTTTTGGAAGTGTGTCATGTGAGGACTCTAGGAGAATTGTTGTGTGAAGACTCAGAGGTTTGGTTTTGGGAACAAGTAATATAGGGTTCATTTGCATGCAAAATTCTAACCTCAAACATCAATCTCAAGTACTATTTTGGTTATATTTGAGTCTCCTCATTCAAAAAAATCAAGGAATTCTTC
This sequence comes from Picea engelmannii, assembly GCA_009831015.1. Taxonomy (NCBI): domain Eukaryota; kingdom Viridiplantae; phylum Streptophyta; class Pinopsida; order Pinales; family Pinaceae; genus Picea; species Picea engelmannii. The sequence goes on from ML780484.1 coordinate 910,640, forward strand.
TCAGTTTGAAAGCCAAATTATTTTTGAAAATTTTTCTAAAAGGTCCCCAATCGTTTTCTCTTATAGGAATTTTGAGATAGCCTGGTATTACTCTCTCTTTGGTTGGCTCTATAAAATATTTTAAATCTTGAGCAGTTTTTCTTTTGTGTCAATTCTGAATTTTGATGCTTTGAAACAAGTAAAATGGAAAATCGCAGGACCACCTTCATGACTCTATTAAACGATGTGAGTTCCTATGTAATGAAAATCAAGAGATTGTATCATAGGAAATGGGGAGAATAGATATATGGAGAAGGGAATATTAGCATAGTTGTGAAAATGAATTGAAAGGTACCAAAACAAAAATGCTCAAGACGATGGCTCGACTAAAGAAGAATAAGAGGAAAATAACCCTCATGAAAGTAGGGGAAGATAACAATAAGGAAAAGTTGGAAGAGAAAGAAGATATAATTAAAGAGTTGCGGGAGAGAATCAGGTCAGAGAAAAATCATAGGTTTATAGATTTGAGGCATTCTTCCCCACTGATGATTTTTGTAGGTTCCTTTGGACAAGAGAAATCAATGACTACAAAATTTTATATGGTTATTGGTTATATGGTTATATGGTTTTTGTAGTTTTTTTATTGTTTTGTATGGAATTTTTTCGTACCAGATTTTGAATACTTATAGTCACGACCTTGTAACAAGTAACCACATCTAGTTTACTACATTTGATCTTCTATTCATAATCCATTGTCTCTATGGAAGTTGTGAATGTATATGCAAGGATACTTGTTTCTTCGTTATTATATTTACAATATACATAATAATTAATATCTTATCGAATATACAAAAAAATATTAGTAAATATATGCAATCCCTTGTGAAGGCATCGAAAAAAATAGCACTTAAGGAAACAATCCCAAAGTCTATTTTGTTAACTCTACAAATCTCTAAGTCTAATGTCATCAAAACATACAATAGATGTAAAATAATAGGTACATATTGTTTTCCAATGGCTAGGTGTCCATGGTCAACATGGACGCCACTATTATCCTCCACATTCACAATGAATTCAAGGCTCAAGACATCATTGATCACCCTAAGGAATTTTATGAGAATACAGAGAAGTAAATTCAACAACTTGCCATTCTCTTTGCCCTACGTTTCCCTCAAGCTCTCTCTCTCAGTTACCTCCGCAAGATGTGTCTCCTTCCTAACCCTTCCCTCGACCTCTCTCTCCCGACCAATGCCCTCCGCGAGCTCTCTCTCCTGGCCAGTTCCCTCCACTCTCTCTCTCTCTCCCGGTGCCCTCTGCGACCTCTCTCTAACCCTACCGCTTGTGAGCTTTCTCCCGGTACCCTCTGCGAGCTCTCTCTAACCTTTCAGCTTGTGAGTTCTCTCCCTGTACCCTCTGTGAGCTCCCTCTAACCGTGTGCTCGAGCTCTCTATCTCTGATTGTGAATGGGTGCAAGCATAAAAGTACTTTCTTTGCATAAAGTAATTATGAATATGAGACTTTTGTTTGCACAATGTTGTTTTATGGAATGTTTAACTACAACCTTGTGGTTATGTCCTTCTCAACCATTGCTAGCAAGGTGTTTCACAATGGAGTTTTAGAGAGTGATTTAAGAGTCTCTTTCTCCTAATAATTTCTTTCTCAAGACATTACCTCTCGAATCAATTGATTATATCCAATAACATTTCTTCTAAATGATGGTATGAAGCTCTTTTTCAAGACATTAGGTCTCAACTTAATTGATAATATGCAAGGACACCTTAATTTATTATTCCAAATAATGTTATAAGATAAGATTAAAGGTTGGTAATATATATTTCATAGTTCTGGTCATTATAGTTATGATTAAAGCACAATCAAAAATATATGAGATTACTTTTTAAGGGGAATAAGTTTTTGGGGAATTATGTGTATAATTATGCTTGGAAAATTAGCAAAATCTCTAATAATTAATTTGAATCTTTGGCCATTGGACTAGGAGATTGGATAATGAAGAATGAAGGCAAGAGAAGATTATAATGATTGGATATTTGATCATAGTCATACGTCACTTGGTCTACAAATCTCTCCCTAAAGACCCTCATCTCAATAGATTGTTGTGTCACACCTTGTTAGAAGTATTTTTTGAGGAAGTTAAATTCTTTCATGTCCTCAAAGACATTAATCAATTAATAGATGTAATGGTCAATAAAAAATTATCTTTATCTCTTGGTTGTATGTGGAAAAATAGGGAGGAAGAGCTGGTAGTTTGCAACCTCCCTTATTCTTATCACCCCCCTTCTTACTAAATTACCATTATAACAATCCTAATAAGTGGAATCAAATCTACAACATGCATTTGCAAAGGACTATATGGGTACTCTATCATGTTATTTTTCATATCCTGCAGGAGTCATTATTTATCAGCCCTAGTAGGATGGGATGGTGCAAAGCGAGTGGGATTTTTCTACATTTTCAAATGGGAATATTGAAGTTTCAGATATGGATTTGGATGAGTGGTCTTCTTCTTACCATTATCCTTTTGTTTCTTCCAATTGGAAGGTATGGTTCCTGATAGAAGGTTGGTTTTGAAAGTGTTTCATGTGAGGACTCTAGGAGCATTGTTGTGTGAAGACTCAGAGGTTTGGTTTTGGGAACAAGAAAGCTAGTGTTCATTTGCATGCAACATTCTAACCTAAAACATTGATCTCAAGTACTATTTTGGTTATATTTGAGTCTCCTCGTTCACAAAAATCAAGGAATTATTCTCAGTTTGAAAGCCAAATTATTTTTGGAACTTCTTCTAAAAGGTCCCCAGTCATTTTCTCTTATAGGCATTTTGAGATAGCCTAGTATTACTCTCTCTTTGGTTGGCTCTATAAAATATTTTGAATCTTGAGCAGTTTTTCTTTTGTGTCAATTATGAATTTTGATGCTTTGAAACAAGTAAAATGGAAAATCATAGGACCACCTTCATGACTCTATTAGACGATGTGAGTTCCTATGTAATGAAAATCAAGAGATTGTAGCATAGGAAATGGGGAGAATGGAGACATGGAGAAGGGAATATCAGCATAGTTGTGAAAATGAAGTGAAAGCTGCCAAAAAGAAAATGCTCAAGATGATGACTTGACTAAAGAAGAATAAGAGGTAAATAACCCTCATGGAAGTAGGGGAAGATAACAATAAGGAGAAGTTGGAAGAGAAAGAATATATAATTAAAGAGTTGCGGGAGAGAATCAGGTTGGAGAAAAATCATAGGTTTATAGATTTGAGGCATTCTGCCTCACTGGTGATTTTTGTAGGTTCCTCTGGACAAGAGAAAGCAATGACTACAAAATTTTATATGCTTATTGGTTATATGTTTATATGGTTTTTGTAGGTTTTTTATTATTTTGTATGGAACTTTTTCATACCAGATTTCGAATACTTATAATCATGACCTTGTAACAAGTAACCATGTCTAGTTTACTACATTTGATATCTTATTCATAATCCATTATCTCTATGAAAGCTGTGAATGTATATGAAAGGATACTTGTTGCTTCATTATTATATTTACAATATACATAACAATTAATATCTTATCAAATATACAAAAAATGATTAGTAAATATATGCAATGCCTTGTGAAGGACTCGAAAAAATTATCACTTAAGGAAACAATCCCAAATTCTATTTTGTTAACTCTGCAAATCTCTAAGTCTAATGTCCTAAAAAGCCATAAAAAAAATCTCAATTGAAAATAATTGCATAATGAATGTGACATTGTGACTTTGGAAAGATTGTTTTCGGAGGACATTGCAAAGTAAATTTAGGAAACCGATGTAAATGGACGCCATTTTTCTCATAGTTGAACGGACTACACACCTAGGGTCACTAATGCCATACCAAGTTACAATTCATTGATATAGCAACGAAAAAAATTCAAGTTAGCTTTGAGGGAGTGTTTTAGTTCTTGCCATTTTTTTCATAGTTGAAGGGACTACACATCTAGGGTGACTAATGTCATCCCAAGTTACAATTCATTGCTATAATATCTAGAAAGAATTCAAGTTAACTTTGAGGTAGTCTTCAAATCTATTGATTGTTATTAAAGCATTATATCTTTGGTTGACCTAAGGATTTAATTCTATAATAGTTGATATCATCAATATCACATCCAAGCTTTGATATCTTGATATCTTTGATATGTCATGGTACTACTCTTCCAATGGGTGCACAATATCACAAGGATATGTCTTCTTTCCCTCCTCCATTGGATGAGCAAGTCAATGACAATTTTATCCTATGGATGAGTGGTTTGGTGGAAACATTCTTTCAATTTGTTAGGTAAACTTTTGTATTGAGTTGGATCATCACATGAACACCACTCTAATTTCTTCCAACTATCACTGACTAGATACTTGGTTAAAGGTTTTCTATTTTTTCTAAAGGCATGGGGTTAAGGTATGGTAGGGTGTTGGTACATAACCCTAGAGGAACACTTACTAGGTCCACATAACCCTCAAAAAGGTGATATCCGTGATCTCAACTCCATGAGATCCATGATCTCAGATCTGCCTCGACGCTCCTACTTCGATCAGCGCATCGAAGTCCAAACGTGGGTCAAAACTAACCAAAGTTTCCCCAAAACTTGGTCGAGGGCCAACATAGGGTTTCAATACTTAAGGATGTTTGATGTCACCACATAATACTTAAGGAGGGTTTGATTATTTAATTATCAAGTCGATTTGATGTCACATAAGCTTCAAGTCACCCACCAATGTCATATTGGACTGACCCCGCATAGTCAGCAGTGAATGGGGCCAATGTTGAAATTTCTTCAAACTATGCATGTATACGTCAAAATTAGACATGTTTGGGCTAGACAAATACATTGACGGTATGTGAGGGTTTCAAGACTCAAGGATGTTTGATGTCTTGACCACATAATATTTGAGATCATCCATGTTTGCAACAACGTTCATAATGGATGTATATAAGATGATATATAGAGTGGGTCTATGAGTGATCTTTGAGTATAAGGGAAAATATTTCTTTCGTGCCATTCACAGCAGAAGGGAAAATGTTTCCTTTGTCTACTCAACAATCCCTGAAGCATATCATTCCTTTTCAGTACCCTCATGTAGGAAGAAATAGTCCAATCCATTGAATGGGTCTACCTTGAAGGTGAATGAGCATAGTGAAATTTTGATGGCGTTGAACGCTCCTACATACCCCGCAGGGTTTTTGCGCCTGACCTCCCGATCTTAAGGATCGTTCAAATTCTCATACGAGACGAATTAGCTCTTTGGATTCCCTCGAGAATCCCTCCTGCAAAACCCGATACACAGGTCCTTTAACTCCATTCACGACCTCTGCACCTAACCGTGACTTTTCCTTGACTCGATATTGGGGTTTTAAATGCCTAAATGCATATGCTTATGGGATTCCCAACTCCTCGAATCCCGACGCTCCGTTTCACTGACGGATGGCTTTCACTATGGTATTCTCCTCAGCCTGATGTGATGACAACTGGCCCCCACTCATCAGGGTATCGCGATTCACGATTTCAAAAGGCGTAAACACCACGTCCACGGGATTCCCGATATCCCTATGGAACAAACACCGATGGATGGCTTCCTTGTCAGCCCTTTCCCGATGATGCTGATCTAATCTGCAACTATGCCATGTGTCCCTTCTGATGGACGGTCCCGATTCCTCTGGGATTTCGAGACTTATGATGTTGCAATTTTCTTGTCCTCAGGAACTCCGATTTCCCGATGACCAATATCCCAACTCTTGCTTGATCTCCGCCACGTGTCTCCGCTAATGGACGGCTCTGATCTCGTCGGGATTTCGAGACTTGGAATGTCTCAATTCCCTTACCCTCGAGAATCCCGATTTCCCAATGGTTGCTATCCCAACGGCTAAACCTCGTGTAGCTCCTGTCCAATCTGATGGTTGTCGGGTACCTACTCCAGATCTGACGGTTCATATCCTTTATCCTCATGCGCTTGCTCCAGAGGATAAACTCCGAGCATCTTCTCTCGATCCAATGGCTTACGGGATTTCTGAGTGAGATCCGACGGCTGTCGATCTCCTCCTTCTATAGGTTCCTCCTGAGATCCTCCTGGACATAAATTCCTCAATGGTCTAGATCTCTCTCCTCCATCGATCCGACGGCTACTGAGCTCTCCTGAGCTTTTGCGCACTTTCTTCCTATTCTTGGAAGAATTCCAAGTCTCTCAAAGGCCTCAACCTTTGTCTTCTTTCTCTGCGAGCTCCTTTGCTTGAGTTCTTGCCACGCGTTCTCAATAAAGTTTCTCCTCCTGAGCTTCTAGGAACCCTGAACTCCTCCAAAGAGTTCGTCAACCTCCGCACTCCTTGCAGTCACGACTCTATGTGTGAAAGAACTGTTCCTCTTGAGATTTATCTTCAAATCCGTGAAGGATTCTTCAACTTCTTCTCTCCTTACAGATTCTCCTCATGCACACGCTGGTGTTGTCCCTCCTGAGCTTCTACAAATGCTCAGACCCCTAAGGGGTTTTGTCTTCCTTCCTTCTCCTACAGATGGAGAATATAATGCCTTCCTGTCTTCCTGCTCAAGCAACCTCTTGCTGAGTCTTTCTGGGTGTTCAACAACCTAGTGAATATCCCTTAGTGGATACTTCCTCACTTCCAGAACTCGAAGAGTTCTTTCCCCTTCTGTGCATGTCTGCACACTGTCTCAATGCCCTCCTGGCAGAGTATATTCTCCATGGAACATTCAACAATTCTGTCTCCTCTGTGCACCTATGCACTTGCTCAATTCCTACTTGGTAGAGCTCTCAGAATCCTCATTGATTTTGTTTCTTCTAAACTCATAGCAGATTTCTTCTTCAGCACTCTGTGTCTTTGCTCAATGCCCACTTGCCAGAGATTTACAGAACTCACAGCTAAGTTCTGTCTGCAACCGTGTCTTCTCCTACACAACCTTACCTCCTGAGATGTTCAGTAACCTCAAAGGCCTTCTTCTCCTGAGTTGTTGACTCCAGTTCCTGTGTCGTAGCACGTTTTTGTCTAAATCCACAGAGTTCAGAAGTGCATCCTCTGTGCACGGCTATCAGAACCCGCAGCGTTCTGTCACACCCTCCTGGTGTGAAGCCTCGAAGACCTTCACCCTGGAAATAAAACACACTCCTGCAAACGCCAATCTAACTCACATACATTCACAGCATATGAAAGAACACACACATACATCCATTCAACACAGAACATGTGCAGGAAAAATTATTTATGTTATATTAACAATGGCAAATGCCTGTAATTACAATGGTGTTCCTGAGATCTCTCTGGCTCTTCTCCATCTCTACCTTGACTGACTATCAAAATGAGATATGAGAATTTATTTTACCTGAGGGGGCTCTTCGATCTCTTCCCTCCAACCTACCTACCATATCCAATTACATTGAATGGGTTGTCTAGTCCAGAATCGGATCTAGATCTCAGCCATACACACATTAAAGGTTGATCTACCTAACGCCTGCACAAAGGCACGACTTCTATGGCTCACCAGCCTAAGCATTAAATTACATTCAATTTCCAATTCAAATGAGGTTGCGTCTCTCTCTTTATCTTTGAATGCACGCGCTTGACGTGGCTGGCTGGCTGGCTGGCTGATGTGGAGAGATGCTCCTGCATCAAACTCCTCAGCTGCAAAATCATGAGATCCTACTCATGCGCTTCCCCTCTAAGCTGTTGGAAATCCTCCTGGATCCCATATAAGTCTTTGGAGCTTTCCATCTGCTCCATCTTGATGCTGCTGTTGCTTCTCTTCTGTTGTCGTTGCTGCTTCCTTATTCTTTTTCAGCCTCTCCTTGCTGACAGTGTCTACTGACTCTACCATCAGCCTTCTGATATCTTCTATCACTTGGTCCAGCTACTCCAGTGGATGGTCCTGTTCATGCAGTCTCCTCAGCTGCACAAATGTTCTGCAGTTGGGCAGATCACCATGATCTCCCATGCTTCCTTCTTCATCTTCATCTGTGGCCGCAAGTTGCCACTCTGTTGCAGACTTCATCTCTGCAGTCTCTTCCTGACTAACCTGCCGCTCAGTCATCCTCTTATCTGACATCTCAAATTCTACCAGTTTTCTGGCTGGCCTTGGATTGTTCAACCAATCCTCCAGCATCTCTAGCTCCATCTCCCATGGAGTGATAAATCTGCCTACTCGCTCTTTGGCTTCTTTTGCTACTAGCTTCAATGCTACAGCTTCTTTCCTTTCAGCTCCGTGGCTGAAATCATTGAACCATTCCTCAGAACGCTCATTCTCTTCTTCTGCTTTTGCTTCTTCTTGGGAAATCTCAAACACCTGTTGTAATTCCTCTTCCTTCCTGACAGTCATCGACATTTGTGACTGTTCTTCTGCTATTGGTGCACCTGCAACACAAATTTTTGCCTCCTTCTGGGAACATGGTAGGAATACTCCAATTCCCCCAATCATCATAATATTTCTCATATATTCCCCCTCTGTCAGATGCACATGCTAATCCAAGTCTATCTTTGAGCTCACTTGCTCTGTCAGCTCCCCTGGATGATTCCAACTCACTTCTGAGTTTATGAGACCCATAGATAGTCTCATCTGCTCATCCCTGCCCACCTGGGAATACGGGATGCTTCCGCTGCCCTCCTGACAGACTATGAGATCAACCGATCCCATATTCATCAACACTCCTTGCTTAATTGAACCCTTCTCCGAGTCCATGAGACCTTCATACAATCTCGACTTCTCATCTCTTCCCTCCTAGCAATATGAGATGCTTCCACTGCCCTCCTGGCAGTCTTTGAGATCCCGCAACGTTCTCCTTTCATTTCCCAGCTGGCAATGTGAAACTCCCTGGCTGTCCTCCTGACAGTCCGTGAGATCCTCAGCTGATCTCAACTCGTCGCCCTCCTGGCAATCTAGAATTTCTACTCTGCCCTCCTGGCAGTGCTTGAGATCCTCAGCCGATCCCAATTCATCCTCTTCATCATCGAGACCTCTCCCAGTCTTTGGCTCACAGACATAAATTATCTTTTCCTTTGTGGCCTGGAGGTTTTTAGCATACCTCAACCACTTTTTCAACAGCCTGCGTTGTCTTATGACCATCAGCTACTTGACTGGCCATTTTTCTTTTGCCTTCTCCATGGGAAATTCACGCATCCATCTCCTCCTATCTTGCCGCATCCGTAGTTCGAGCTTCTCTATGTCTTCTTTTAATTCATAGAGCTCTCTATCCATTTCTTTATCCATTTTCGCGAGCTTTTCTGCTTTGATTTTCTTCCTATGGCCTTCAGTAACCATGGTGTTGTCTCTGTCTGCTCTCCTAGCAAACCTGTTGTCACTCTTCATCCCTGAGTGTTCCAGCTTCATCCTCCTACAGTCTCCCTGACTGTCTATGGACTGCTGCCTACCTGTAAACAAGTCCTTACAGAGTCCTCCGCAACTCTGTCTTCCTCCTGCTTTCCTCACGCTTCACCTGAAATATACAGATGAAGTTCCCGCTCTGATACCACTTGATGACACTGAATTCTCCTACATACCCCGCAGGGTTTCTGCGCCTGACCTCCCAGTCTTAAGGATCGTTCAAATTATCAAACGAGCCGAATTAGCTCTTTGGATTCCCTCACGAATCCCTGCTGCAAAACCCAATCCCCTGGTCCTTTAACTCCATTCACGACCTCTGCACCTAACTGTGACTTTTCCCCGACTCAATATCAAGGTTTTAAATGCCTAAATGCATATGCCTACGGGATTCTCGACTCCTCGAATCCCGACGCTCCATTTCACTAACGACTAGCTTCCACTATGGTATTGTCCTCAGCCTGATGTGATGACAATTGGTCCCCACTCATCGAGGTATCGCGATTCGCGATTTCAAAAGGCGTAAACACCACGTCCATGGGATTCCCGATATCCCGATGGACCAAACACCAATGGACGGCTTCCTTGTCGGCCCTTTCCCGATGACACCGATCTCATCTACAACTATGCCACGCATCCCTTCTGATGGACGGTCCCAATTCCTCCGGGATTTTGAGACGTATGATGTTCCAATTTTCTTGTCCTCGGGAACTCCAATTTCTCGATAAACAATATCCCGACTCTCGCTCGATCTCCGCCACGTGTCTCCGTTAACAAATGTCTCTGATCTCGTCAGGATTTTGAGACTTGGAATGTCTCGATTCCCTTGCCCTTGAGAATCCCGATTTCCCGATGGCTTCTATCCCGATGACTAAACCTCGTGCAGCTCCTGTCCAATCTGATGGTTGTCGGGTACCTACTCCAGATATGATGGTTCAGACCCTTTATCCTCGTGCGCTTCCTACAGAGGCTAAACTTTGATCATCTTCTCTCCATCCAACGGCTTACGGGATTTCTGAGTGAGATCCGATGGTTGTTGATCTCCTCCTTCTGTAGGCTCCTCCTGAGCTCCTCCTGGACGTAAATTCCTCAACGGTCCAGATCTCTCTCCTCCGTCGATACGATGGCTACTGAGCTCTACTGAGCTTCTGCGCACTTTATTCCTATGCTTGGAAGAATTCCAAGTCTCCCAAAGGCCTCAACCTTTGTCTTCTTTCTTTGCAAGCTTTTTTGCTTGAGTTCTCGCCATGCATTCTCAATAACGTTGCTCCTCCTGAGCTTCTGGGAACCATGAACTCCTCCAAAGAGTTCTTCAACCTCCACACTCCTTGCAGTCATGACTCTGTGCGTGAAAGCACTGTTCCTCCTAAGATTTATCTTCGAATCCTTGAAGGATTCTTCAACTTCTGCTCTCCTTTCAGAGTCTCCTCATGCACATGTTGGTGTTGTCCCTCCTGAGCTTCTACAAATGCTCAGACCCCTAAGGGGTTTTGTCTTCCTTCCTTCTCCTACAGATGGAGAATATAATGCCTTCCTGGCTTCCTGCTCAAGCAACCTCTTGCTGAGTCTTTCTGGGTGTTTAGCAACCTAGTGAAGATCCCTCAGTGGATACTTCCTCACTTCCAGAACTCGAAGAGTTCTTTCCCCTTATATGCCTGTCTTCACACTGTCTCGACGCCCTCCTGGTGGAGTATCTTCTCCACAGAATGTTCAATAGTTATGTCTCCTCTGTGCACCTATGCACTTGCTCAATGCCCACTTGGCAGAGCTCTCAGAATCCTCAGTGATTCTATTTCTTCCGAACTCACAGCAGAGTTCTTCTTCAGCACTCTATGCCTGTGTTCAATGCCCACTTGGCAGAGCTTTAGAGAACTCACAGCTAAGTTATGTCTGCAAATGTGTCTTCTCCTACATAGCCTTACCTCCTGAGATGTTCAGTAACCTCAAAGGCCTTCTTCTCCTGAGTTGTTGACTCCAATTCCTATGCTGCAGCACGTCTTTTTCTGACTCCACAGAGTTCAGAAGTGCATCCTCTGTGCACGGCTATCAGAACCCGTAGCGTTCTGTCACACCCTCCTGGTGTGAAGCCTTGAAGACCTTCACCCTGGAAATCAAACACACTCCTACAAATGCCAATCTAACTCACATACATTCACAACATATGAAAGAACACACAGAGACATCCATTCAACACAGAACATGTGCAGGAAAAACTGCTTCTGTTATATTAACAATGGCAAATGCCTGTAATTACAATGGTGTTCCTGAGATATGAGAATCAAAATGAGATATGAGAATCTCTTTTACCTGAGGGGGATCTTCGAGCTCTTCCCTCCAACCTACCTACCCTATCCAATTACATTGAATGGGTTGTCTATTCTAGAATTGGATCTAGATCTTAGTCATACACACATTAAAGGCCGATCTACCTAATGCCTACACAAAGGCACGACTTCTATGGCTCACCAGCCTAAGCATTAAATTACATTCAATTTCCAATTCAAATGAGGTTGCGCCTCTCTCTTTAGCTTTGAATGCATGCGCTTGACGTGGCTGGTTGGCTGGCTGGCTGACGTGGATAGATGCTCCTGCATCAAATTTCTTCCACCGACCCCACATAGTGAGTAGTGAATGGGGCCAATGTTGAAATTTCTTCAATATGTGCAAGAGAGATGAATATGTCACAAATGTGGCAAGAGAGATGACTATGTGGAAAACGTGGCAAGAGAGACGATAATGTGGCAAGAGAGACACAAATGTGGCAAGAGAGATGCTATCGAGAAATATGAAAAAAAAAAAAAAAATTCCTCTATTTTTCGACAGTATGGCCAATTTTGTCCATAACATCGCAAATAGAACATCGAAATTTTTACAATATGTACTAGAGACAACTAAGTAGATATGCATATAGGATGGAAGATCTAAACGAAAATAATTTGTGCCACTTTTCTCCAAAATAGTGAAGGGTCCATATCGGATAGGCTTGAGTTTCTTGCCTTCACCCTTCAATCGCTCCTTGTTGATGTGAAGTCATACCTAGTCTCCAACCTGGAACTGGTGATCAACCCTGTGTTTCTCATGTCGAGCTTTATACCGTGCTTTAGTTTTATCCAACTGTTTGCTGACTTCTTGGTGCACTTGTTGGATCCTTTGAATGAACTTGCAAGCCTTGTCTTCATTTATTTCTTCATTTGAATCGACATCTATCCCATACATCAAGTCCAAAGGGACCTTAGGAAAATACCCAAAACATGTCTCGAATGGAGAAAACTGAGTGGAGGAATGTAAGGCTCAATTGTAAGCATGTTGTACATAGGGTATTTGTTCATCTCACAACTTGGGATGCTTGTTGTAGTAGCCTCAAAGAAAAAGTACCATTGTTCGGTTAACAACTTATATCTATCTATTGATCTATGTATGGAAAGCAGTGCTCCTCTTCAACTTGGTGTCCATCATTCTCCACAAGTTTTTCCAAAAATATCCAAAGAATATAGTATGTTGATTTGAGATGATGGATGTGGGTAATCCAAAGTGAACCCAAACATACCAAAAGAAGAGATTAGCAGTCTGCTCAGCAGTGATATTCTTTTTACATGCCATCAAGATACACATATTTCTAAACCTATCCACTAATACATACAAATATTCATGAACCCTTTTAGACATTGGTAAACCCACTACAAAATCCATGGAGATATTCTCCCATGGATGGGATGGAACATGAAGTGGTGAGTATAGCCCCAATTTTCTATTAGTGGGCTTACAAGTAGAAAAAATCACACACCCCTTTACATATTTAGTTACAATTGCTTTCATCCGAGGCCAGTAACAAAACCTTTGCAGATGAACCATAGTTTTTTCCTACCCCAAAATTCCCAAACACAAGAGAAGTGTGAGCTTCTCGTATTACATGGACTCGTTCACTTGTAGGAATACATATCTTTCCAAGATGGTAGAGTAGTTTTCCCTGCAAAAATAGTTCTCTACCTATGCACCATGGGTTAGCTTTTCAAATACCTCTTTAAAATATTCATCAACAACATATTGTTCCACATAAATATCATGAGATAAAGAATCATTATTCAAAATAATAGAAGAATCAATAGGAGGTCTAGAAAGCATATCAACTACCTTGTTACTTGTACCCTTTTTGTATTTGATTACCAAATGAAAATGTTGAATAAAACCCATCCACTTGTAAGCACGATATTGTTGCAACTTGGCTTGTGCTTGGAGATACTGTAAGGGTTGATTATCTATATATATTATTGTTTCCTTCCCTAACATGTAGTGCTTACATTTATTTAAACTTTGAACTAATGGATACAACTCTTTATCATATGTAGGATAGTTAAAAACAACTTGTCTAAAAGTTTCTGAGTGGTAACAGATAGGCTTACGATATTGCATCAATACTGCACCCATGGTGTATCCAATGGAATCTGTCTTGATCTTGAAATATTGTTGAAGATTCAGAAGTGCTAATATTGGTGCAGTACTGATCTTTTCCTTCAAAGTGTCAAAGTATTTTTGTTGCTTTCCTCCCCACTGAAAAGTGTTCTTCACATTGGTTAAGGCATGCAAAGGAGATGCAATAAATGAGAATTTTGTGATGAATCTCCTCTAGTACGGAACTGCACCCAAGAAGCTTCGTACTTCAGTTACATTTTTGGGCTCAGGCAAATTTATAATTACATCAATTTTGGAAGGATCAATATTCAATTGTCCTCCTCCTACAATATGACCCAAGTACACTAGTGTAGTCTTGCGAAACTCACATTTGGACAATTTTACATACAACTTTTCCCTTCACAAAGTATCCAATACTTGCTTTACATGTTGTACATGTTCATCCCAAGTCCCACTAAATATAAGAATGTCATATAAATATAAAATTACAAAATCATATAGAAATGGCCTGAATAGATCATTCATCACATGCATGAAGGTTGTCAGAGCATTACAAATCCCAAACGACATAACTAAACACTCAAAAAAATCTTATTTGGTTTTAAATGAAGTTTTCCATGCATCCTATTCTACAACCTTGATCTCATGGTATCCACTACACAAATCCAACTTAGTGAAATAAAAACATTATTTAATTGATCAAGTAAATCATCTATATGAGGAAGAGGGTATCGATTTTTCACCGTGATTTTGTTGAAGGCTCGATAATTGACACACATTTGACATGTGCCATCCTTCTTTGGCACCATCACGATCAGAGAACCACAAGGAGATGAACTAGTTCTTATGACCCCTTGATCCAATATGTCTTGTACCTATTTTTTATCTCTGTCATCTCTACAACTAACATCTTGTACATGCCCACATTAGAAAGAGGATAAATCTTGTTGAAGATGTATTTCATGTTGGATTTCCCTCTTAGGAGGTAATCTGTCTGGTTCCTGAAAGATGTCATCATACTTAGAAACAATGTCAATTAATTATTTCTTATGATAAGGATCACATCCTTGGAAGGCATTATATGTTCCTCCATCCTTTTCCCTTATGACTATGAGTACATATCTCTTATTAGTGTTTATGAGTCTCTCCATTTGTCCTGCACTGACAAGTGTTGTGTTTACCTTCACGTTGTGGACTCTAACAATATATTCCACTCCCCCTTTAGTAAGGTGATATTTATTCTCATGACGAAAGAACACTGCTTTTCTATCATAAAGATAAGGAATCCCTAGCACTATGCCACATATATCAAGTGATACAACATCCAAATCCACTTCATCAACCAACTTTGAAGAAATAGAAAATCTGACCCTACATTGCTTGGTGACATTAAGTTTTTCTTTATCACATACCCAACCAAGAGGATAAGGCTTTGGATGTGGTTTAGTTTCAAGACCCATCTTTTTGACAAGTGCTTAAGATATCAAGTTTACTTGGGAACCCGGATCAAATAATGTATCTATCTTAGTGTGCTTAGATACAAATCTTATCTAAAATAATTCATTCCTCTTTCTTTCATCATGAGATTCATTATTGGAATTTGTACTATCATGGAGGGAAAATTTACCTTGTACTCCAACCATTGTGATCTTTTCCTGGTCTCCTGAATCAGAACCAATATATTTTTGCATTGTATAAATGGTCTTTGTCTTCCCCTTTCCATCGAATCGTTTCGGTCTTTTATCTGAATGTAATTTCCAACAATGTTCATCATCATGACCATTCTTCTTGCAATGAGTGAAAGATGGATTTCCTTCTTCCCTCTTTACAATGGCGGTATTTTTGTCCTTCCTTTGAAACTTTCCTTTAAATTGCTTACGTGGGAATTTGGAAGGTTTCTTTGTGGGATTTTCTTGAACATGCTTTCCCCTATTCTCAAGGCGAGTGGCTTGCACACAAACTTCGTCAAGACTGGCGGTGTTAAATAGTAGTAATGTATGACGAATACAATTGTTAAGTTTGCCAATATACTTCATTAAAGTTTCATAAGAATCTAAAGGAATGTTTAATGCAAGAGATTTCTTCCTAAATTCTTCCGTGAAACTTTGTACAGCTTGATCTTTACTTTTTCTTAAAGTTTGTCATTCCATCATTGCTTTATGTAAATAACCCAATGGATAAAATTGCTTCCTTATTGTTGATTTTAATTCGGACCGTGAGGAAAGAATATTACCACACTTACTTATGTCCTGAAGTTTTCTCTCCCACCATACGAGAGCAGTGCCTTCCAACCGAAGAGAGGCCAATTGCACTTTAACTTCCTCTTCATCAATCTATTGAACATGACAATACACTTCAACCTTTCGGATCCAATTATCTAACTTTTCAACATTATCATATCCATTAAACATAGGTAAATAAAATTTTACATAAAAATTTAATAATGGTTACTTAAAAGAATATTTATGGCTATAATGATGAGAACGATGAGAATTATCAGAGGAAGAAGAGCTAGAACTCGATGGTGAATATGGAGGCTCAGGAGGGTCTCCTCCAGCCCCTTGATTCACTACAACATTTTCATTTGCCAATGCTTCCTTTTTCTTCCCTTTCTTTTCAATTCTCTTCTTGTAATCTCCATACAATTTCTTGACCATATTTGACATGCAATAGAAGACAATATGGAATTTTTTCTCCTGTTCATCGTGCTTTTCCTCTTCATCCATTTTATTTCTTCGAGATGCATGACCAACTTCGAGGTTGAAAGTCTTAAGTGTTCCTTCACCCTGTTTATGCTTGTCCCTAGTAAGAATTCACACTCAAAAATTCAATCCAAAGATGACTGCTCTGATACCAACATGATCTGGGATATTTTCATCGATGTGACTTATTAAATAATTGTATTAAATGAGCATAATTTGAAGTGCACCATAAAGAAGGAAAATCTCAATAATAAAGAGACATAAGCATCAAATATGAACACAAAAAACTTGATAACGGAGTTCGTCCCTGATAGACAATGTCTCTGGGTCCTACTCTCAAATGGGTAGGCCTTTTTATTAACTTAGAAAAACAATTTGGCAAAATACATAAGTATACCTCATTCTAGAATTAAGCTGCAAAAGTTTAGCTCAGATCAGAAAACAAACAACACCATTAAATTCTTGGCGTCGAATTACCCAAAAATAATTGTCTCCACACCTCAACATGAATTTGGAACTCCTAGGCCCATGATAAATCTCGTCTTAGTTTCTGTGCCTACAACCTTCAATTAATTCTCTATCCTTGCCTTGAAAATCATGCCCGACCGTACCATCGAGCGCCCTCCTCTGCATTGGTGAAATTCCATATTTTAAATAAAATCGTGGGCGGAGTTTACCAACAAAGGTCATTGGCCTAACACTTGGCGGATGGATTATTAAATTTTATGGTTGGGGAGGTCCCGAGGTCAAGCCCGCAGGCCTCTCCTTTTGGTGTGTTGTTACAACCATATGTTATATTAAATCCCCCGCAGATTTGGTGGAGTACTCTTAGTATGGAGGAATAGTGGAATTGTCACTGTATGTCATGGAGAGTGGATCTATTTCTATATTTAGTGGAAAAGGGGTTGGTCATTGGCCAACCCTTTTTTTTTCAAACTTATGATTTCTAGACCTCATTGGGAATTTTCTCGCTGCCACGTGGCATCCCATGACTGGGCCACGTGGTGAACATTTATTGGCCCACGTCACCACATTGCATGGTCATTCCATGTCACCCTTTCCACATCATCTTGCCACATCACCTATCAGGTGGATGTACGGTCTGCCACATGGTTGTATAGTCTACCACGTGGTTCTTTACCATTGGTCCACAGATTGACCAGAAAATTCCAAAAATGAGTGACACATGGCCGCCTCTGGTGCTTCCATGTCATCATGATAATGTCATCATGACACATGTCACCCTCTTTGTGTTCCATGTACCTTGTACGGATGTTGATGTCATCCATACTAATGTCGACTTCAATAGTACATATGTTGACTCATCCCTGTTGACTGGGCTAGGTTGACCAAAAATTTGACCACAAATATATTTTGATCTGTAACTTCGTTTGACGAGCCATTTACGTTGTTGGAAATTTTGCAACACGCTCTTTGCGATGATGCTAATTTCACTGAGTTTTGAGGACTTTGAATTTTTTCCCTTTCTCTATCTACTGAGGCCATTTTGAGCTTCCTACGGTGCTTCTACGAATTCTAAGTTATCCTTAGACTTCTCTAGATCCTTTTTGGATCATCGAGCTTCCATTCATAGATCAAGTTTTAGATACTTTAGTAGGTAAAAAAATATTTTTTTTCTTGATGGATTTAGTGGTTATAATCAAATTCAAATCACTCCTGAAGATAATGATAAGACCACATTTGTGTTATAATTTCAATTTCCACCTTTGAAGCATTTATAAGATTGTTGGCCTAATCCCTATCATATTTACAAAATATTATTCCCCATACCTCCTTGAGACCTTATGAAAAACTTCTTTTTGGAAGATGTACATGCCCTCAAAGTTATGGAACTCGCTTACACATGGGCCACTAAAGGGATAGTCACGTACATGTCATAAAATGATTAAAATATATATATTTATTCTTTTAATTAAATGTTGAGTTACATGTTTTGTTAGTTTCCTAACTCCTTTTACCCATACTCAATCGTCTCTAACCAACTAGAGACCACATAAAAAGAGCATTTGCCCAAGGAGAAAGGTAATGAAAAGTAATGGTTCTTTGCACACATTAAGAAAACCTCTTTTTGGATAAACCTGCCAAGTATGTAAACCCTTATACACCCCTATCGTTTCTATTTTTACCTGGAAACCCTTGTTTCCATCCCTCTTTTCTGATCACCAACTTATCTTGCCAAGATTTTCCCCTTATATTCTCATTGGGCCTATGGTAGATCTGAAGTCAATACGATATTGTATGGAAGGAGAAAGAGTGGAGGAACCTAGGATCTCTCTCGATAGGGAAGAATTGTGTAGGACATGTACACATCTATAACCACCTTAACTGTTGAATATATATATATATATATATATAAACTCTTTCCATCTAAATATGTTGTATTTGTAACATTTTCTTTGCAATATTTTCATATGTATTTCATAGAATACTAATTGTTGATATTATACTATTATATTTTATTAGAATAACATGTATTTATTATTATAACTACCTCTATTTATAGTCTTGCATATTCAGTGTTCTTACAGGTTGCAGAGAAGCTATTAGAAAAGAGTGAAGAAACTATGATAATCGAGAATGACATCAACCATAGGACTCCAGGTGAGTCGATATTTCATTTATTTTCCATAGTTAGTTATTTCTTTTGAAATCAGTTATTGTATATTCATTTCATGTTCTTTTTGGGAATTTGTTTCTCTACAGTCATTGGTATGTTGCAATATAGACCATTACTATAGGGGATTTTCCCCGAAAGCATAATTGACGACCATATTGGGGATCTTTCTCCATAGTGGGTTTGTTTACGGATTTTTGTATTTTTTTGTTTGATTGAAGCGTTTTTTATTTTGTTTCATACTTTCATTTGTACTTAGCTTGATATCTTATTGTAACGTCCCCTCTGTTACGTCATAACCAATTGATAACAGTAGGAAATATTTTTTTTTTCATTTCCTTAATACATTAAGAAAACATCATTAGAACAAGTTAAACATGATATCAACATACTTCAATCATACGCAATCTAATTTGTTCATCACATTGCACAACTAGATTTAAATGCAACATCAATGTATTAATGATCTGTCAGATCCCATAATTATCACATACAACAACAGTAAAACATCACAATTATTCAAGATCAACCACAACCATTTTCATCACACAACATCATTTCTTCTAACATAATAAATCATCATACAAGGCAATCAAGAATATCTATCCATCCAATCTACCTGCAAGGTTAGAACCTCCAAGACACATAATCAATGCTCAAGTCCAGGATTCATCAAAATGATTTTGACCATTTAAGGTCTCAGGACTGGTGACTGTTCCGAGGAACAAGGAACTATCTAATTCCCATATTTTCAGTCCAAAACAAACATCAATTATATTTACCAGCACACTTAGGTATATTTTATTCAACACAGAAAAATTTGGTAACAATGTCACTTCTTCATAGCACCAATGCCTACTATTTCAATAATTCATAATCTGACTCATTTAAGTATTAGGGAGTAATTCAACAAAATCAAGGCATAACTTAATAGTTAAATAGAGTCCCTCAATAGGAAACCTGTTAAAATGACAGTTCCAACCTTACTCAAGTTTATTAGAAAAAGTGTGACAACCATACGGGGTATCACCCAGTAGATAGGAATCTAGTCAATATCATAATTTAGAAGAGGAAAGAAGAGAAAAGAAAAAAACTCAACACGAGTGCAACCATAATATTACTCTGTACTTGGTGAACTAACTGACACTGTAAGAATAAATTATGTAATCTATATATAGTATGTTCTAAGATTGAGTTGAGAAAAACTGTAAGAAACCTGAAGTCTCTCTTACGGGTGTCCCAGTTACAACACTTCTAGAGCCCACTTCAGGGATGCGTAGACAGGCTCCTTGAAATCCCAAATTTTTAGAAAGGCAACTTCTAAATGCACAAAGACCCTCTCAAGTTGGCCAGAGGTCTAACTTTTGGAAGTGCAAAGCTCAGGAGAGACAGTATTTTCTTACTCAAGGGAGGCACAAAGTAGACACTCAAATATTAGAATCTAGAGCTCAGGAGGGTTGCATTATTGAGCGCTGGAGTTCAATTCTATGGAAAATCTCAGGAGGAACAATGTGTACAGGGTTCAATAGAGGAAATAAAGAGTTTGCAATCCATTCGAAGGAATTTAGTGTACAGGATATGATCGTGAGGAGTCATAATACTTGCAATTGTTCGATTAAATGGGAGATGCACACTCGTTAAACCTTAAGACCTTAAGGCTTCTTCATTTCGGTGGAGAAAATCTTCACCATTAAGGCTGGTTACATTCGTTGTGGTGGATGAATGTTGTTCAGTGAGAGAATTCCCAAACTCGTGGAGCCTAGATTTAATATTGAACATCATCAAAAGTTTAACAAGCATCATTTGATCTATCAATTCGACCTTCGCAAATTCATAGGAAACAAGAGTTGCAATATTCAACCTCTGAAGCTCGAAGCCCCAAAGTTTCTTATGGTCGTAGATATGAGAAAGGTGTGGGAACCGTCGATCCCTTAGTCATTTGTAATTCGGCTCTTCGGCGAGGTTAGGAGGTAACTGTTAAGGATTAAGAAGACCTCGAAGTTCCAAACTTTCGGAGTAAAGGAGATCCATAGATTTAGCGAACAATAAAGGATCGTTGATCTTCAAGTCTTAGACCTTCTAAGGTTTGACAGTTCGGCACTCCAAAGGAAATGATTTATTGTTTGTAAAAGTTGATGAACTCCCAAAGTTCTGAACTCTAGAGTGGACGACAATCGTCGATCTAAGGAGAGTGTAATTTGTTAGATCTCTGATCCCTTCAGTGTTTCGGCGATCTGGGTGGAGCAGACTCAAGATGTGAAGCGGGAAAAACCTCAAAGGTCGGAGTTCCGTAGTGGATCTCCACTGTAGAAACTCATGTAAGGAAAATCTACCCCAACCGTTAGATTATATTACTAAAAATTGTGAAGGAATTTGGGTAGGGTTAACCTACAAGTGTTGGTCAACTCAACTCAAGATCAGATTCGACCGGTTAGCACTTTGGGAGAAAGGGAGTGTTTGGTTTAAGGAACCTCCGGAGCGTCGGAGTTTCGGAGCCCCGAATAGCACCCCTTTTTACTAACACTAGGTTTTGGCTCTTGGTCACATGCATAATGTTTTTTAGGAAAAAGGGGCTAACAAACTACAAGTTAAAAACAAAATTCCAAAGACTTTAACAACCCCTCCCCAGTCCCAAAATTTTTTGTTTTTAAAATACAAAACACAAATACTCCAGCTTATTATTAAATTGGGTCTATCAACGATTTTGACCGAAGATACACATATAAATTCAAATTAATTTAATTCACCAGAGAAATTCACAATGTAAATTCAGATCCAAATCCTTAGTTTACCAACGAACTATTCATTGTTAAATTCCTAAAATAATCTCAACAAAAATAATCTAATCATTCAAACTTCAACATATTTAAGATACAAGTTTTTAAACATATACCATACACCACATAAATTCAACTTTTCAATGAGTATCATGCCGCTCAATTTAGGGTTCGGAAAACATCTGGAATTACAATGAAAGTTTAAAGTATAAACACTGTAAATATTATTCGTTTGCAACAACTGTAAATCAAATATAAACTATGAACTAATTATCATTGACATCAAATGTAACCATGGGAATTTAATCTTTCCAGTGATGCTACAGAGACCATATCAGTCCAACATACTTCTAACTAATTCTACAAATAATTTTGGAATATAAAAGCACCAGGACCGAAAAATGTTGTGTACTGAAGATGACTTAAAGTCTTGCACTCCTTCCTTTCCTTCACTTTCTAATCACACAGACTTCACCAGTACCTCCCAACCAATGCTAGGGTTACTCTTCTTCCCCCTTATCCCCTTGAACCACAAGGGGGCCAAGCACAAAAACCAGAACACGATAGATTTCAAGCTTGCCTCACAAGGAAGAGCTTCCACTCTTTTCACAAGCCTGGAGTCCCAACTCTCACAAGTAAAACACATTCAATAAAAAATTCGGTAGCATAACAATGTTTCCCAAAATTTTGATCCCCTTCCCTTCTACGTCAATTTATTTATATAAATATCCCTCATGGACATATGTCCCTCATGCATAATTCAATTAAAGGATTATTCACCCACTACATGTGTCGCATTCTCCCTAGGTTGCACAAGTAATTACTCTTTTATTTTTATTTAAGCCACCTTTCCTCACATTTCCCCATGTGTTCCTACTTTTCCTCTTAGTTTTCTTTTAGTTCCCCAATTCCTAAATTAATGGGTGTCTCCTAACTAGATTTTAGTTAGAGTTGGGTTAGGGGTCTTCTCCTAGTTAGGCTAGGGTTGGTTAACCCAAACTCTATTCTAAGCACAACCCATTCTCTCAAGTTGTTATTTATTCTAAATAAAAAATCATTTTTAATAATTTCATGCACACATGCATTTTACGATTTCTTTAGGTTTTTACTTCCTAATTCCTAACATTTGATTTCCTTCAAACCTTTCACTCATGTCAGAATTCAATTAGTCCTTTATTTAATTTTAGACTCTGACTTAAACTTATGTTAATAATTAATAATTAATAATCTCTTGTTTAATTAATCATTTTAATCCAACAAGGTCTAATCATTCCAATGTTTTCTAGGCCACCTATGTTTATTTACTCAGGTTTCAAATGTGTGACCTGACCTTCAAGATGCATCTTCGTGCTCCAAGGGTGTTGTTGAGCACTCAACACACCCTAAAAGTGTTTTTTGAAAATTTTTCTCTTTTGGGTACCATTTGTTTTCTTTTCTTATTTTTGAGTTGAGTTCGTTGTGTAGGGATCATTAAGTTTTGTTTCCATGTCTCATCATTGAAACCTTTTTTCTCTAAAAAGAACCTGGCATTTTAACTAAAAATTCACAGATAAAATTATCACCCATGCACCTATTTTCGGGATCGGCAAAATCCAAGCAGAAAAAATGACCACGTAGTGACAATAATCTTCGATCATTGATGTATCATCGACATCGAAAAAAAATGGAGGATTGCACTGGTTGTTCACAAAGAAGATTCAAGAAATGGTCGATATCTCATTGGCATCGACGAAATATGAGAGGGATAAAAATTGACATGGGCCATGACGAACCTACAATAACCGATTATTGATGAATTTATTTGGGGTTGGTGAAATCGCAAAGATTTAAATCATGGAAAATTTTCGCGTCAACACATCACCGATCACCGATGCATGTTCGGCATTGGCAAGTTTCGAGGGGGGTAATTAGGGAACACTTGTTTAAACATATCATCGATCACCGATCCTTGACACTTTTTCGACATCGAAAGGGTAGGAAATTTTTTAAAACTCTTATCTAATGAAATTCATGGATTCTGAATAAACTCTTAAATGAAGAAACCAATTTCAAATGCCACGTGTCTTTGCCGCGTAGGAATTTCATACGACCTAGTTTCATCCCGAGTCACCTTAGGTTTCCCCATGTCCTAGTCACACTTCTAGTTCAGCATTTCCACATCAGCTTTGTATGGCGAGATGGATCAACATTGGAGTTTTTTCCAAGAGATATCAATGAACATTGTCTAAAGAAAAGCATCGACTCATGATCCACCCATTTAAATTAATAGAATGATGGGACATTTTCAACACAAAATAAGATCGGATTCCACCATTTAATAAGCCAATTAATGTTTCACTCCACATACATTGCTACCCCGTGCACTGATCAAATAAAAGGAATTTTAAATCGTTGATGAACCACAATGTAGCCTGCTCCTACGCTACCAACCTACGACTACATTTAATCTCGAGCATAATGCGAATATGGCGACATACTTTGTAGAATCGCACTTACACACCGAATTGAAGAACTGATGTGACAAGGTAATTATTCTATACATTTAAATCACTAATACATTTTAGAACCCCAACATTCTGCACACAAGTTTCTCATTTCCATAGAAGTCGAAGAAGTGAAAAGAGCATCTCAAGAGTTGCACTTGATTCTCAGAATTTCAAAACCAAGTTAATCTAGTGCGAAGAAGAGGTATGTGTTAATTTTATCATTTCGATGGTCACATTTTGTTTGTATATCAGTATTCTCTCTACAACACAGTGTCTAACTCTTCTCCCCCTGCAAGAAAATGCCTCCAAGGAATCCAATGACTAGACGCTCATGAAAGGAACCAAATTTGAAGGAAGAAGAGGTCGATGAAGGATCTTCTCCTGGCGTTGCAAGGAAGCTAGAATTTGTCACTAAAGTGGAGTCGGTCATCATAACATCAAGTAAGAAGGAATTTTCCCAACCCCCTACCTTTGGCGACACAGAGGCAAGCATTGGGTCAAATATAATTCTCCCACAGTGGGGAGATTTGTTCAACATAATTAACCGAGAATATTTCCTGGAATTTATTTCCCACGACTCGGATGTAAGGGCTCTCAACGACCAGGTTTTTCTGAATATATGGCGTGTATTCATATGGTAGGATGTCATGTTGGATTAATGAGAGCGGGGGTGAATCAGTAATAACATAATTATAATCCTTTTTCTTCAAATGTTATACCAATGTAGAATTATTATCCAATAATGAGCAGTAATAAATAAACAATCACACACATGCACAATACACCAGTGTTTTACATGGAAACCCAAATCGGGAGAAAACCACGGAATGCTTTTTCTTATATGTCTTGAAGAATTGCATTCATTGGAAGCACCAACTTCCTTTGTTTTCAGCTGCAACTGGAAGGAGGCTCCAACCTCCTAGTTTCTCAGGCTACAACCTAAGGGAAGCTCCAACTCCCCAAATCTCTGGCTACAACTAGAAGGAGGCTACAACCCCCAATGTTCTTCAGCTACAACTGGAAGGTGGCTACAACCACCTGTCCTTGCCCTGTCCTTCCACCCTGAAGTAGAAGTAGAATGATAGAACCACTGTCACACTATCACTGTGAGATATACTTCTATAAACCTATACCAGTAAGTCTAAACCATGCATCAACCTGTACCTCAACCTGTAATCAACCTGTAATCAACCTGTACCATAAACAAGTGCATCAACCATGCACCAACCTGTAATCAACCTGTACCATAAACAAGTGCATCAACTATGCACCAACCTGTAATCAACCTATACAATAACCAAGTGCATCCAACCATGTACCAAGTATGTTCCAATCATGTGTCAACTACTCATAAACTATGAATCATCAATATTTACCAACATCGTCAACTATACATTTCATGTATGTGTCAACTTATCAACTACTTGTCTCAACCATGTACTCAACATGTGCCACAACCAAAAGCCCTCATCAATTTTATCATCCAAATATGCTTTGTAGCTCTGTAATAGACCTGGTGTATCTGATCACATTCCTTAGAAAGCACCATCAAAAGAATTTATCCTTCCTTGCATTTTGGCCTTCTTTTCTTCACTTTCCTCAGAATTTCGGCTTAGATATCATTTGTAAACCTCAGACACCTATAGATATTCAATATGCTCAAGTGTGATTCAAAT
>ML780484.1:945047-957328 GCA_009831015.1 Picea engelmannii
AGAATCTAATTGGGCCTCTACAACGGGTTTGGTTCCTACTGTTGAGTTAAAGGGATCTCATACCCCTCAACAGGTGCCACTTGCGTTGACTTGTTTTGGAAGTTTTTCCAACCCATTGGATTCAAAACTCCATTTGGTCGACCTTGTGAGAGATTGGGGGATTCTAAGGAATAAGGATTCTTCCTTATTGTGCACCCCTTAGAAATCTTCGTGATCGATTCTCTCAGTCTTCCCTCATGACATCATGGACCAAACAAACTAGGTAATCGTTAACCTACAGTTCTATCCACGATGGGAGTGCTATTAGTTTGTGACAAGGATGTTGCCACCCCTCTCCCTCAATGTATGGTTTTTTGTGCAAGGCCCCTTTACTCCTTATGTGATTCGGATTAGCAATCATTGTCAAGCCTTCATCCACTGACAAAAACAATGTCAAAAATCCATATACATAAATCATACTAAATCCATCAGACAGCATATGTGCATAATAATGAAATAATGAAATAATACAATCCACTCCTTGACTCAATACGGAGTCCAAAGAAGCCCTTTGATGTCACCGACATCCATAACATGTCATGTGTCCTGCACACTCATGAAGACTTGTCAAAAGCACATGTCAACACATGTATATGAATCAATATAATCAAGCATCTATAACACCTCAACATCATCATATATAACCCATAATATGAATGAAATCATAGTGTTCCATACCCAAATCACTTGCAAGCAAGTGTCCTCAAAGAATAAGTCAATAATAGTATGCTCAGTAGAGCGGGATGTTACACTTATAATCATTTGAGTCTTTTTTCAGTTTCACTTGAGCCTTTGTGTTTCTTTTGGGTGTCTCTTTTTGATATTTCTAGGTATATACACGTTGTGCTAGTTATCACAGTCGCATACACATATGCACCCGACCAGTATAAACAGTCACATACACGTGGCCTTCCTTAATAAAATGAAAATACATCATTCCATAAAAGGTTTTTTTCAAATATTTTTTAAAGAAATTTTTTGGGCCAGGTGTCTGTATTTGAGACTCTTTGTTTTGATGTATGAGTTTAGTTTTTGTCATTTTGATTCTTTTAAAGAAAATAAAAAAGTTTTTTTCTTTTTTTTTGAATCATTTTCAAGTCTTTGAGGGTACTCTAGGAAGCTATTCCTTAAGATATTCTTATATGGAATAGTTTTAGTTACTTTTCTTGATAAACTTTTATAAGTCTACGTTTTCTTTCCTACCCTTTTTTTGTTATTTCTTTTTGGGTTTTAAGAATAAAGGTTATCCTAAATCTTTCCTATTTCTTTGGCTTGCTTAAAAAAGAAAAATACAAAAACACTTATAGAAAGTATACTTTAATATTATTTTAAGCCCTTTCCATTGTATCAATGGAAGTAAAAAACCTTTTTTGTTCTTTCTCTTTATGATGCTTTTAGATTTCGATTTGTTCTTGCATTTTGAAATATTTTTCTTTTGAAAAGTTAGTTTAGCTATGAAAAAAATAATAGTTACTTCCTTTTAGTTGATCTGTTGCATTTCAAAGAAAAATTTGCATCAGTAATGCATATCATCTAAAATAAAAATTTCCTCTTTTGCATATCATAAAAGAAAAGAGTTTTCTCCATTTGTCTGAAGCATTTAACACTCATATTTTCAGTGAAGAACAAGCATTCTTTCATTTTATGTTCTTAAGTGTTTTGTTTTTCTGTTGAGTCTATAAAAAACTATTCAAATTCACCCGTCACCCCTATTGAGTAAACAACATTCCCTATAAAATGAACATTTAACTAAAATTAACCAGACATTTTCATTTTCTAGGGTAAACAAAGTATTTTAGGCTAGGGCCTTGGTTTAGGTTGGAAAGTTAATTTCTCCAAGGCCAAAAAACCAACTTAGGAGTCTGAGATACGGAGGGGGGGGGGAATCCAATTTTCGAATAAGTATAGTCAGGAGCCTCCTCTAACACAAGATTTAAAAATGATGTTGCATGAAGGAGAGCCGAGGAGATAACCCCTCTGGAGCTTGACTAAGCGTAGTGGAGAGATCGTATTTTTTGGGTTTCCTTTGTGCCTTTACCTCCATTAGAGGAAGTGCTTCCAAGGCTTCATGATTTATTTCCATACCTATGTGTTTTATCTTGACTATCAAATGTACCCCCTATATGTTGACTACAAGTTACTACCCTTAGTTTTTGTTTCTATGAATATCAGAGGTGACTGCGGGGGGTTTCTCGTGGTACCTGGGGAAAACGACGTATCACACTTTCCAATACCTGTGGAGGGTTCCTTGTGAAGCATGGGTAATTTCATCAGGAAGAGATGGTTAGTGTATTTTGAGGTAACTTATTCTCACTCCTCCATTCATTGGTTTACGAGACTTGATAAACTTGTGCCTTTGTCCATAAAGTCCTTACCTGACTTTGTGTCTACTGTTGTCTCAGGACCTAATCCAACTGAGTCAGAGTATTGGCAAGGATGTTTGTGATTTTTGTCACTTTTAGGGATTTTTTAGTGGTGTGGTTTGTGATCTTATATTACTTAGGAAGGTTTTTCGGTAGTCACATCGAGATGATAAATCAAAGTGGATGCTAAACTGCCTCATCGGTCTAGGATAATTCAAGGTATTTTTCCCGATCAAATGGAAGTGAATCCTCCATTGACTCCTTTGATGCATTGACTCAATCAAATTGACACATTTATATTATTTTCTCCCATAAAAATCATAGAGACAGAGCCTGTAGAAACTAACACTTTTTCACCAAAGTTCACACGCATATCTGATCTCGAAGTCAAAGGTTTTTTTCGTACATTCAATCCTTCGTTAACTAGACCACATGATCTAGTTATTTCACATATTCTGGATTTCAGGTTATAATTCACTGACAGTCTCCCTCTTTGATGGGATATAATGGAAGGTAATTCAGAAGTGTCTGGGTTGGGGGCCCTTACAACCCCCATGTTGATAATTGTGTCACGGAGAATCCTACCTCCTTTCATATCTAATAAAACGACTAACATGTTTCAATCCAAAATAACCACGTCAGTTAGTAGCTCTATGCCATTGATATTTGGGTTCACTCAATCTTTGGGTGCAACCTCATAGTTTCCTTTGGTATCTAACATTTTTTCATTTGGTATGTCATCAATTGACATGAATAACATATCGATTCGTTCTTAGTCAATTCCACAAGCTACTAACATTCGTATAGGTATTTCTTTGATTCTCTACTAAGATTTCCCTTAGGGCGGAGGTCATATTCATCTGATGTTCCCTTCTCTTGGAAGTGTAAATTCTCCAACTTTTAGCCATAATCCCTTCGCATAATGTGACGGTTCTATGGGAAGTGGATTCCAATCCGATAACATTCCATATTCTTCCAACTCGTTCACATTGTATGGTGGGTTCAGGAGTAATCCTTTTCCCTCATTTGGAGTGTTGATAGAGGGAAACCCCTTCCAAGGAAAGTGGAAATCCATTCAAGGGTCCTACTCTTCATAAGGGATGTCATTAGGGGGAAACCCCTTTCTCTGTAATAATGCCCCAATGCAAGGAATGTTTCCTATGCATGGGATTCTAGCGAGAATCAATCCCTCTTTTCCATATGGGAACCAAATTGGTGGAGGTTTTCCTCCATTTAACCATGGTCAACAAGGTTTAACTCAAAACCCTAACACATTTGCAAGATCTTCCTGGAATCCTGGTACCAATACCAATCCAGGGTATTCTTTTCCAGTAGGTTCTTAACCCAAAACTTCCAGTCCTCCTACTTGGAACTATGGGAACTAGTCGAGGCTACCTTTTCTAGAAACATTGAAATTTCTAGACATGTCCAAGCTTATGAACGATCTGGTTTTCCATGATCCGAACTAGCCACCGGTCCCCACCAAGTTTTCCTCATACATCCCTAAGTTTGAAGGAAAGTCTGGTGAAGATATCGGTGATCATGTGATGACATTTCATCTATGGTGTTCATAAAACTCTTTGAACGATATTTCCATCCATCTTCGTATTTTCCAGCACAATCTTACAGGAGTCACAACAAAGTGGTACATCGAACATGACGGTGGGGAATTTCACATATTTCACGATCTGGCTTCATTTTTCTTAAACCACTTCCATCTTCCTGTCTGGTATGATGTCTACACTGACCTCCTCTCTATGCTTAAATAGTACAAGGACACTCACATATCAGATCATATCCAGGAGTGGTGAAGAAGGAAAAGGTTGATTAAAGCCAAATTTCCTCCTTAATTCTTGTAGGAATGGTTCCTCAAGTATTTATTTTCATACATCTCTAAAAATGTATCTATGTCATGAATTTTCTTAGAGGAAGAGGTGATATTTAGGCCCCAATAGCTATAATTTATCTACTCACAGTCTGGGATCCTTTATGATATTAAACTAGATGCACTTTGACCTAGTTTCAACCCATCGAAAGAAAAATCGGGACCACAAGCTAATGGAATTGTATGGTCCATTAAAAGCACAACTGCAGATCTTATTACAAACTAGATGCAACAAATCACTATTCATCCATCTATAGCCAATCAAGCCAATTCTTCAACCTCCCCCACCATCCATTAATTATATGTTCACGTTGTACAGTCGAAGGCCTTGAAGGTTACCCAACAACCCAAAGAAAAAGGTAAAAAGGGTAAGGATAAGAAGAGATATGGAGGTAATAAAAATAAAAAGTATGATGCATAGGATAGAGAGGAAAAGAAGGAGACCATGAAGGTGAAATTCATTTGCAAGATTTGTGGGGGATATCACCTTACCCACCAATGACTACAAACATAAGAGGCCCACCACCTGCTAGCACAACAACAGCATGTTGTACTAAAGAATCTATCCCCGCAAGGGTAGAATATGCAAGAAGGGTCTTCTATTGTAAATCCACAACGGGGCACACCAAGTGCACCTTTTTCGGATGGATCTATGTCATTCATCAATATGGCGAACCATAAGAAAGAATATGAGGTATAGTTTTCGACTAGGTATTGTGATTATGGTAATCCCGTGTCAATATCTAAAGGAAATGAAAATTCAAATCCTCGAAGTTATCTCCATATAGATAATCCTAAGAAGGAAACGATTCCACACATCTTGAAGGGTGTTTATAAACATGCATTACACAACCCCAATGCTTGAGATGCTCACAACTATTCTATTATTGAATATTTGGCTCAGACACCTTGTGTGATGTCTTCTTTAGAGGTGCTCCAAATTTTCCTTGTGCAAAGAGCCACGTTGTTTTCCAAGATCGAGGCTGCTGACTCTTCAAGCCAACTCATTATGAATTTTGAAGCTATTGAGGTGAAGTCTCATCTTCCCTATCATGTAGCCTTCCATATTAATATCATGTACATAAAACATGTTATTCAGAGGATTGTCATTGATGAAGGCCCTTTGACGTGTGTCATGTCTTTGTCTTGTTGGAAATCTATTGGCTCTCCAGAAATTAACCCTTCTCCTATTCTTTTAAGTGTGTTTGATGAACGATCCTTCAGACTGCACAAGATCATTTCTTATTTTCTATTCTAGTTAGGAGGAAAGTTTGTTTATGTAGAAGTTGAAGTAATCGATGCTCCACTTGTCTACAATCTCTTGTTAGGAAGGAGATGGACCTATGTGATGACGACTATTTTCTCATCAGTTTTATAAAAAAAATTCTTCCCCCATGAAGGGAAGATAATAAAAATTCACCAGAAGTCATTTAGCCACTTTGACTCCACGACATATCCAAGATCTATGGTCCCGTTAATTGAAAACTTTCAGATGAAAACTGAGAGAATTGGTGTTGGAATGTATCTTTCTCTTATGGAAGAGTTTAATTTCTCAACAACAATTTCTTATATTCTTGCTACTCCACTCGGATATCAAAAGTTGAGCCCCTCGGTACCAGTTACACAATTTGTTTCATGCATAACTCTGTATTTCAAAGATACATAGAATTTACCCTCACTGTGTGAATTGGTGAAAGATCGTGTACATGTCGGGATGGTGATACCAATATCTGTAGTGGAGATCACTTATCGAGCAATCCAACAAGACACTATAGGCTCTGATCTGAATTCTTCATGGAATAAAGAAGATGATAAGTTCCTAGAGCCTATTTGGGCTCAGAATTATTTGACTTCCCTCAACTTCCTTGACACTATCCTGCCTTCTAATGAAGCTATTATACGGGAAATGACAGGGCCGGAATGACCATGTGATGATATGGATCATCGATCATATTTCCTTCCTGTGATCAGTCGAGTTGAAAGTGGATATTTTTGGTCAGCTATGAGTAGAGGTGTTGATCAGTCTGTAAACCCCTTGGAAAAGAAAAATGACTATGTCGAAGGGAACATGGCTAGCATATCAAAAACCATTATGATCAACATCTCTAAAAACCCTGACATCGTGGAATTTTGTTTTATCCAAGAATATTGTTCCCTCGAAGAGATCCACGCGTATACTTATTTGTTTAAATATTTTCACGATGTTTTCTCCTAGTCTTATGAAGAGATTCCATTAATTGACCCTCGCATTATCGAAAATGAGATTCATAACTACAAGAATGCTAAGCCTATTTGGAAAAACTTGTGACTAGTAAACCCCAAGAAATCAATGGCTATAAAGGATGAGGTATAAAATTTTCTTAAGATAGGTTTTATTTATCCAGTTCCTCTCACAGAATGGGTGTCAATTCCAATTCTCGTTGATAAAAATCAAGGAACCATACGCGTTTCTATGGATTTACAAGAACTGAACAACGCTTGTCTGAAAGAAAACTTCCCCATGCCATTCATTGACCAGATTATCGATGAGTGTGTGGGAAGCAAAATCTTATCCTTCATGGATAAATTTTCTGGATACAATCAGATTCAGATCTGGCTCGAGGATCAACACAAGATGGATTTTATATGTCCTCAGGGGAGCTACGTTTTAGTGGGTCATGTCATTTGATTTCCATTATTTGAAACATATTTTTGAGGCATATCTATATGGCCTCACTACTCGCTCTTGCAAGAGGGTAGATCATCCATCACATCTTAGACTTGTTTTTGAAAGATGCAGTTATTATCGTATTCAGTTGAACCTGAATAAATGCATGTTCTGTATTGTTTTGGGGTGTCTATTGGGTTTCATAGTATCCAACAAAGGGATCATGGTTGATCTGTTAAAGGTTGAGGAAATAGTTCAGTTTCCACCCCTGCGAAATATTCGTTAGTTGCAAAATCTTCAAGGAAATGCCAATTTCCTTCGTCGTTTCATTGAAAACTACATTGACATCACAAAGGGATTTATGCTCTTTCCAAATAAAGGGGTCCCATTATGCTGGGATGAATTCTTGTAATGATCCTTTGATGTGCTTAAGAACATGCTCATCTCAACCCATGTTCTTAGTCCTCTAGACTATAGCAGGTAACTTTTTGTATATCGCGGAAACATAATCCACAGTCGGTATGGTTTTGGTTTAGGAAGATGATACCTCACAAGAGCATGTCATCTATTATCTTCTTCACGGTCTGACTAGGCTTGAACTAAACTATTCACATGTCAAGAATTTATCCTTGGTAGTATTTTTGATGTCCAAAGATTACGACATTACATTTTACTTCGGAAAACCATTGTAGTCACATACATCAATTCATTTCAATGTGTCCTCACAAGTCGTATAATTGGGGGGAAACATAATATATGGATTTTCATCCTGCAATAATTTGACTTGGACTTCGTTTCTGCTAAGTCTAAGAAATATTTGGTTTTCATCAAATTGATGTCTAAATTTACTCGGGAGGATGAAGAACCCGTGGAGGTCCACTACTTTACAAAGTGGGTGGAGGCCATGCCTACTTTTGTGAAAAACGATGAGATTGTAGCTTTGTTTATGTTCAATAAGGTTATCACCAGGTTTGGAGTTTCGAGAGAGATTATCACTAACCATGGTAGTCACTTTCAGAACCGAATGATGTCTAAGTTAGTATAAAAATTGGGATTTAAGTAGGAACATTCATCTCCTTATTATCCCTAAGAAAATGGTCAAGTAGAGGCCATAAACAAGTCTCTCAAGACCATACTTCAACGTAATTTCAATAAGAGAAAATCTAATTGGAATTTGATGCTTTTCCAAAATTATGGGCGTATCGAACCTCAATCAAGACTAATATTGGATTTTCACCTTTATAACTCGTTCATGGAGTGGAAGAAATTATGCCTATTGAATATGAAATTACTTTGTTAAAAATCACGATCGAGCTTCTACATGACATGACATATTTAGAAGCACATCTTCTTCACTTAGAGCAGCTAGATGGGCATCGTCATGATATTTCCACCACAAACGAGACACGCAATAATTGTGTCAAGTCTCAATACGACAAGTCTGTCCACCTAAGGGTATTTTATGAGGGTGGCCTTATTCTGTTTTACGATCAAGATAATGATGTGTTAGGTGCAGGTAAGTTTAACCCTATGTGGCATGGTACTTACATCGTGAGGTGTTCCCTTTAGAAAGGAGCTTATGAATTATTCGATTACGAGGGTAATGTGCTACTGGAGCCTAGGAATGGGATATATTGCAAAAGGTATTACACTTGAGCATCGTTGCTCGGGTTTTTTCCCTTTTATTTGTTGTTCATAAATAATAATATTTTAGTTTTTATCTTGTTTTTCTCTTGATTGCTTATAGTTCTTCTTCTTGGTTGGCATATGTCGATGGAATATTCAGTCCATGTTAGGTTCGTGAATGGTGTAAGTAGTCACACTCAGAGCCTTGCTTTGCCGCATGGGTGATTTATTCACTCAAGGGCCAAGTGGTTGTGTCTGAGGTGCTTGTCTAGGGACAACAATGAATAATGTGGTCGAGTATAGCGTCGTGATCAAACTCATAAGAGATGTTATTACCCATGGTATCTCATTTTTATAAGTATTCCTAGATTCCCAATTGGTAGTGTCACAATTAAATGATCAATACTATGTGTGTGATCCCACATTGATCTGACGACTCCTATGCGTACATTTTCTATAACGATATTTTAACTATATTACATATATTCATGTTTTTAGAAGTGCAAATTTTGTATCTGATGCATGTGCTAACTATGTACTATATTGGAATTTGTTACATTTTTAAAGTAAGAAACACACATAGAAATGTATCTAAACACATTTCACATATAAATAAGAAGGGAAAATGGTATGTATATATTATTACTTATGTGTATAATAATACAAAAAATATGGATGTTACATAACAAAATCGGTCTTCTAGCCTTGAATGCTTATAAATAGACTGATACAAAAAGGATCATATATAATATAAATGTCGAGGGACATATCCCTGCATGTGTGTTTCTATAACACACAACAACATTGGCTAGACGTCGTAACAACTGTACCCATGCCCATGGTACACTCACGACTTGTTGTTGCATCTTCTCTGGCAAGTCCTGGATCTGCACCATGGGAATCTACTATGTAAGGTGATCCAGGTTCCGCTGGACATTTTGTATAGTATGCTCCATTTGAGTTGCATCCATGCCTGGTGGGGCTTCACCACACTCCATGAATTGGTTGCAAGGGTACCCTTCTAGCCATCTTGGTCCAATATCAGCATGTTCACAAAGTTTTGTTAGTTTCAATCCATAAAAAAAATGTTTTTGTTTTAAAATAATTAAAACAAAATAAAAATTAAATAAATTTGAGAATTGAAAAATGTTCTTACCTATCTCCCCCACCGCACCACCAGGAGGTACATGCATGTCTAGATCACGGGAAAAATTAATCCCCTCATAGGGAAAAATTGCACTATTGATAAATCATCATCCCTATTTGATTTCATACCTTTTTAAAATGCAACGGTAGAATATTTTAGTATATTAGTTGAGCTTTATCCAAGTAAAACATTAAACATTAATCCTAAACTTGAGGAATATCAAAAGAATGAATTAATTGAATTACTACAAAAAAAACTTGGGGCATTTGCATGGGACTACAACGATATGTGAGGAATTCATCCTAGTATTTTCACACATCATATTTACACTCAAGATAATTCTTGACTTATTAGACAACCACAAATATGTATGAATCGTGTCTTAAAAGGGGAATTGTAGAAAATATTAATTGTGAATTTCTTTTATCCTATCTTAGATAAGTTCCAAAGAAAAATGGAAAGTGGTGTGTTTGTATATATTATTATGAATTAAATAAAGCTACTTTGTGATCTAAAAATGAAGAAGACTTGAAAAACTTGAATAATTATTGCAAGTAAAATGTTATGTGTTTTAAAGCAACCAGATCAATTTGCAACACATAATTAAGGATTACTTATGTAAAAATGCACATAGACAGCAGCATAAAACATTGAACATCAGCACATAAACACAGCAACTTGATAAAGGAGTTCACCCCACTCCGGGCTACATCTCCTGGTCCAGCTTCCAATGGATCATTATTATTAAATTTCTCAAAGTGATCAAAAACATGCCTTACAATGCTCAAAATGACAAACCGACTGCTCCAATGGCTCTGCAGCATCCCAAAACCCCTGTTTGGGCTCTTTCGGCACCTCAATCGGTCGAAAAATGAAGAAGATAGCCTCCTTGAAGTCTTCCCCTTCAACTTTGTTGTCTCTGGTTCTACAAATCGCACCCTTGTGCTTCAAAACTGGCTCACACTCTCATTTAAGCGTAAAAACTTGGCATCAGGCGCAATCGCGCCAACGGTGCAAACTGTAGGACGGTTAAGGCGCCTCCAGCCCCTAACTGCCTCGACACTCGGTCATATGGCCCATGCGACCTTGGGCTCGGCGAAAAATTGGTTGAACCGTTTAAAACCGTGCAACCAATTGTAACTCCCACGCAAAGTACAACCGCGCGTACACATTGCAATATGGTCAAACGCATATAATATAACCATGGGTTATCAAACCCACGCTATAATATACAACGACATACATATATGAATACAATGCAATAAAAACTTTGGTATATATTTTGTGCCACTCATGGGCCCTTGCGACATAGTCACATATCGTTTCATGTGACTACGGGTCGGGGCTAAGCCCCGACCTGACCCCTGCCCTTTTGCATAATGAAATGACTTTATAAGAAATGCGTTGGGTTACATATCAAGTCACAAGCTTTTGCGTATTGGTTGGACGGTTATAATAAGGTTTATATATGGGGGGAAGGTCCCGAGGTCGAACCCCATGGACTCCCGTTTACATTTTATATATCAACATGAACTAAACAAATGAGGGACACGTGGCACCCATGCATTGGGCCACATGTCTCCTTATTATTTTCCATGAATCGGACACGTGTCAACACCGTATTCGTTGATAACCGTCCAATAAAAATGCACCATGTCTTCCCTCTGCCACATCATCATGATGGTACGGCCCTGCCATGTGGCCATACGGACTGTATGGACAGGTACAGTCAACATCCCAAATTTTTGCCTGTTTGGCTTGGCGGACAGATCGTGATATCTCCTCCATACAGACTCCATTTGCGAAAGTAAATATACCGCCGGAATTAGGAAGACGAGACAGACGCAATGGCATTGTTTTCATCGCATTCCAAGCACTTTGAACATTGAGCAAAATTTGATCCCCTGATCACACCTCCCCATTGGGAAGCTTTTGGACCTCCAAAAGACTATCTCAGTATATGTGAATATGAGGGTATAGTTCCCTCACCCTTCCAACCTCAATCCACTTGGCCTTGCTTGGATTCGTCCCTTTAAGACCAACTCGCAAATACTCCACATTTCCTCGCTTCGAAGTTCGCATCCTCCTGTCAAGTATGGTGTCTTCCTGCAGTTTTGTTAGATACTCTGGTGAAAATCCATCTATGGAAGGAATCTGAACATGATCTCCTTGATCATCGATCAACGGAGGCTCATAGAACTTCAAATTCTTAACATTAACAACTGCATATATCTGCATATATGGAGGCAAATCTAAACGAAAAGCATTGCTACCAATCTTGCCGACAATTTTGAAGGGACCATATCGAATTGGTTTCAACTTTTTACCTTCTCCTTTAAGCCTGTCCTTGCTGATGTAAAGCCACACTTCATCACCGACTTTGAAACTGTGATCAACTCGATGCTTGTCATGTCTCGCTTTGTACTTAGCATGACTCTTCTCCAACTGCTCTTGCACCACCTGATGTATCGACTGAATTTGTTCGATGAACTTCTCTGCCCGATCAATATCATACTGCCCATCAACAACAATATCTTTCCCAAAGATGAAATCTAAAGGTGACTTGGGCAAATA
>ML780484.1:961221-995838 GCA_009831015.1 Picea engelmannii
GCATCAGAAACAAAACTTGCAAACAATCAAGTCTTCAAAACCAGTGCTCTGATACCAACTTGATCTAAAAATGAAGAAGACTTGAAAAACTTGAATAATTATTGCAAGTGAAATGTTATGTGTTTTAAAGCAACCGGATCAATCTGCAACACATAATTAAGGATTAATTATGTAAAAATGCACATAGACAGCAGCATAAAACATTGAACATCAGCACATAAACACAACAACTTGATAAAGGAGTTCACCCCACTCCGGGCTACATCTCCTGGTTCAGCTTCCAATGGATCATTATTATTAAATTGCTCAAAGTGATCAAAAACATGCCTTACAATGCTCAAAATGAAAAACCGACTGCTCCAATGGCTCCGCAGCGTCCCAAAACCCCTGTCTGGGCTCTTTCGGCACCTCAATCGGTCGAAAAATGAAGAAGATAGCCTCCTTGAAGTCTTCCCCTTCAACTTTGCTATCTCTGGTTCTACAAATCGCACCCTTGTGCTTCAAACCTGGCTCACACGCTCATTTAAGTGTAAAAACTTGGCACCGAGTGCAACCGTGCCAACGGTGCAAACCGTAGGACGGTTAAGGCGCCTCCAGCCCCTAATCGCCTCGACACTCGGTCATATGGCCCATGCGACCTTGGGCTCGGCAAAAAAGTGGTTGAACCATTTAAAACCGTGCAACCAATTGTAACTCCCACGCAAAGTACAACCACGCGTACACATTGCAATATGGTCAAATGCATATAATATAACCATGGGTTATCAAACCTGCGCTATAATATACAACGACATACATATATGAATACAATGCAATAAAAACTTTGGTATATATTTCGCGCCACTCGTGGGTCCTTGCGACATAGTCACATATCGTTTCATATGACTACGGGCTGGGGCTAAGCCCCGGCCCGACCCCCGCCCTTTTGCATATTGAAATGACTTTATAAGAAATGCGTTGGGTTACATATCAAGTCACAAGCTTTGGCATATTGGTTGGACGGTTATAATAAGGTTTATATATGGGGGGAAGGTCCCGGGGTCGAACCCCGTGGACTCCCGTTTACATTTTATATATCAACATGAACTAAACAAATGGGGGACACGTGGCGCCCATGCATTGGGCCACGTGTCTCCTTATTATTTGCCATGAATCGGACACGTGTCAACACCGTATTCATCGATAACCATCCAATAAAAATGCGCCATGTCTTCCCTCTGCCATGTCATCATGATGGTACGGCCCTGCCACGTGGTCGTACGGACTGTACGGACAGGTACAGTCATCATCCCAAATTTTTGCCTGTTTGGCTTGGCGGATAGATCGCGATATCTCCTCCATACGGACTCCGTTTGAGAAAGTAAATATACCGCCGGAATCAGGAAGACGAGACGAACGCAATGGAACTATTTTCGTCACATTCTAAGCACTTTAAAAATTGAGCAAAATTTGATCCCCTGATCACTTTGAAGGATCACTTTCCTCTTATGTTCATAGATCAATTTTTAGATGCTTTGGCAGGTTAAAAATATTTTTCGTTTCTCGATAGATTTAGTGGTTATAATCAAATTGAAATCATTCCTTGAGATCATGATAAGACTACATTACATGTCCATGGGGAACATACCTTACAAGGTATTACCTTTTCGATTATGCAATGTTCTTGCTACATTCCAAATATAAATGTTAGGTATTTTCTCTGCCATAATCCATGATTATGTAGATATTTATATGAATGATTTTGTCGTTTATGGAAATTATTTTGATGAAGCATTAGAAAATATTGAAAAAGTTATAATTAGATTTCAATAAACTAATATTCATTAAGAAATCAAAAGTGTCATATGTTACTTACTGAAGGCATTGTTCTTGGCCATTTTATATCTTGTGTAGAAATTAAGGTTGATCCAACAAAAATTGAAGTAATTCTAAACTTCTGGTACCAAAAACATAGAAGGATGTATGGAGTTTTTTAGGACATGCAGAATATTAAACAAAGTTACCAACTTAACAAGAAATGTGATCTCAAAACGAGAACTCTGGCTCAAAAAACCCATATTTTTGCATTAAAAACATGAAAATCAACCCCCCAAATCAAAAAGTGGTGCTATTGGTAGCACCATTCTTTCAAACGAGGTCAAAATTACAACTTTTTTTAAACATGGCCTTCAAAACTCATACAATAGCTCAGAAAAACCATAAAAATATCACCTAAATAAAAAACGATGTACATAATTTTGTTTTTTCAAAACGTTAAAATTTTAGATAATTTGAAATCATATTTTTAGCACTTGGTACCAATAAAACCTCAAAATCAACCATCAAATTGAAAAGTGTTGCTACCGGTAGCACCCATTCTAAAATTGGGGTATTAAAATGACACATTTTTATAAAGTGGTAAAAGAAATCATCATTGTTGTAAACAAAATCATAAAATCAACCCTTAAATGCGTACTTTTAAAATCTTATTTTATCACTCCAAGCACAAGGTAATACATAATGCAATGAAAATATCATACTATACTTTAAAAATTCAATATCACTTTTTAATATTTTTTTTACTTTCAATAAAAAAAAAGTAAATACAAGTTACATTGAATGAAACATAAATTATTTCTTAAAAGTGTTGTTATATTGTCCATATTCAAAACATATGAGCTAAGAAATTTTATAATATTTTCCATAATCAAAACATATAATTCATAAAACACAAAAATGATTCATAACTTCATGTAAGATCATATGTAAGTTCAATTCTCATTTCTAGGTACCATACAAACATCATATGGATAAAAAATACATGAATTGTTTCATACACTTATTTAGATTGACTCATGGATTATGAAATACCATCAGAATCTACATTGTCTTTAGATGAATGATTGGATGAATATGTAGATTATCCATACTCTTCTTTATTGTTTATGAATGCACCATCTGAGTCTACATGCATGCCCAACATTTCAGAGGTCAAAATCCTTTTATATCTATGAATGTTTGGATATTTAGACACTTGGAGTTAGTTAAGATCTACTTGGTCTAATGTGTCGTTACGTAAACATGTGTTTCTTAGTGTGTTTCTTTAGTATGCATTTGTAGTTAGGAAATCTAACGGTCACGATATGTTCCCGACATAGAGTGATCTGACGGTTCATATTTTCCTCGATATTAACGACCATTGATCCATGGATTAACACCTGATTGGTCCATGATCTCTATTTAAAGAGAATGGAGGGTCATTTTTCGATGATCGATTGTGAGAAACTCTCTTTTAAAATCTCTCTATAATTTTTTTCTTTTGCATTAATAAACTGCTCCAAGTGGTCGCATTGGTTGGGGCCATGGATGCTTCCCCATAGGGGTTTTACCATGTCAAAACATCAATGTGTTGATCTTTTATATGGTTCTGTGAGTGGTTATTGAAGGTGTTCATCCTTTATTGGAATACATGTGTTGTCGAACATGGTATCAAAGCCTATTTGAAGACCCACTATTGTTGTAAATTGAGATCGTGAAGGCAAGTTTCCTCATCTCTTTTTTCTTCCCTTTCCATACATTTTTAGGTTGAGAGGACTTTTCCATTGCGTTTGGAGTGCTCGTTTCAACCAAGAACACTTTTTGTTTCACTCGAAAAGGTTTATGTTTTCCCAAGATACGGCTATTTCAGTCAGATCCGGAGGTATAAAGCTTGAATACACCATTTTTTTAATTTTTGTAGAGTATTATTTTAGTTTTATTTCATTTTTCTATTTTTTGTTTACAAGTTTCTACTCTTTTGGATCTGCATATGATATTTTCCCCACGCTCTGTGTGATCTCGAAAAATCAGAAATAGATCAGAAAAGGTGCATTTTCTAGGTAAGCTAACCGAGATCTAACCCTTGTTGTCATTGAGAATCGAAATTTTTTTTCTTGTGTGAAAATAGTTTTTTTTTGCACGCTCTCCAAGGCCATCTTCAACAACAACAACAACGAAATTTTTTTCTTGTGTGAAAAGGGTTTTTTATGAGCACGCTCTCCAAGGTTGTCAACAACAACAACACCCCCAATCCTCTTGCTAAACAACAAAATATATTTTGCTAGCTCACTTGGTTAAAAGTTACCTTATTAAATAAGGGGTCTTGACTTCAAGTCAGTTATATCACCCCCACGTGATTCTTTGGTTATCGTTTATGCCTTTTTGTAAAAAGAGCATAACTTTCACATCTGAAGTCCATTTTTAGTGCCATTTTTTTAAACCACCTAATTTTTAGAGATATTTCTATCAAGATCATCAGTTTCATTTTTTAAATCCATATTATATGCATATTTAATATGGCTTATTTCAGTGATCTTTTTCTTACCAACACCAACTACTTCCAGTGGAAATCCCATATGGAGGATTTATTAAGAAGTAAAGGCATGTACCAGATTACCTTGGGAAAGGAAAAATTACCCATTGATGATGATAAGAAAGTAAAATGGGATAATAGGAGTGACAAAGAACGTGGACTAATCAGAATGTTCATGTATCTTGATTTAAGGTTCCACCTTCAAGAAATTGA
This sequence comes from Picea engelmannii, assembly GCA_009831015.1. Classification (NCBI taxonomy): domain Eukaryota; kingdom Viridiplantae; phylum Streptophyta; class Pinopsida; order Pinales; family Pinaceae; genus Picea; species Picea engelmannii. Next base: position 965,765 of record ML780484.1, read on the forward strand.
TGACCCCAATGAAGCTTGGGAAGAGCTTGAATTTGTGTTTGGTAAACACAATATTATTCGAGCACATCAATTAGAAAATAAAATACCGACTTTAATTCCAAATTATTTTTCTTGCATTGAAGACTATCTATCTAAGTTTAAAACACTTATAATTTTATGTCAAGAATGTGAGATAAAGATAGAGGAAGAGCATTGCATCTATATTATTCTTTCTAAGCTAGGTAGTGCATATTCTATGTTTGTATCTACCTTTTATGCCATGAGAGAGGTTCTAGGGAAAGCTTATCAAAAACCCATTCTTGAGTCCTTTTTTGATGCTTTGATTAAAGAGCAAGATAATTTTGTATAACTTGGAGTGATCAACACTGCACGTACCTCCAACATATCCTTAGTAGCTCAGTAAAAAGATAAACCCAAGAATCCCAAGAAGCAAAATCCTTGCCACAACAACAAGAAAAAAAATGGTCCCAAACCCACTCAGACAACTTCAACTCCTAATGGTGACAAATGAGAAAAATGTAAAAATAAGAAGACTAACAAACATTGCAACCTTTGTGATAAATATGGTCATGATGAGTCTAAATGTTTCAAGAAGATAGCAGACTTAGAAGCAACGATGAATAAGCACAACATCAGTATTGATTCTACTTCTTCTTCTTCTCATGGACATGCACTTTATGCTTCTGGTTTCTCCTTCGATGCAACTTCTACTTCTTCTTCTGATGAGTGGCTTATTGATTCTAGAGCATCTTATCATATGGCTAAGGATAAATACATATTTTCTACTCTAAATGAATGTAACACCAAGCAAATATTTGTTGGTGATGATATATCTCTTAGTGTTGTAGGATCTGGAACAGTTCAAGTAGATAATGGTCATTTCAATGATGTATTATGTGTTCCAAGTCTTTCTTGTAACCTTCTATCAGTATATCAAATCACTCATTCATGTGAAGGTAAAACGGTAGAGTTTTCACCTCACCAAGTTTTAATAAAGGATCTAAAATATCCTAAGCATGTTCTTGCAACTTGAATTGTTGATGATATTACCAGGTTGTACAAGTTTGACAAATTTGGGTCATCATCTTTTCCATCAGTTTTTGTTTCTCCTAGCGATGACTTGAGCAAACTTTGGCATGAGCGGTTTGGTCATCTAAACTATTGCTCATTGAAGAAACTATGTAATCAACAAAAGGTGACTGGTCTTCCTCTTGTTTCATGCAGAGATGGTGTTTGTGTCGGTTTTTTTCTCAGCAAACATCATCAGGACAATTTTGACAAACATGCCTCTTGGCACACCTTAGGCCATTTGCAACTGGTTCACGGTGACTTGTGTGGTCCGCTTTCTTATCCTTCTTTTTCTGGGTGCAAGTATTTCTTAACTTTCATTGATGAATTTTCCAGACATACTTTGGTTTACTTATTAAAACTTAAGAGAGAAGTTTTTGACAAGTTTCTGGCCTACAAGTCCCTTGTAGAAAATCAATATGGACATCAAATTTAAAGGTTAAGAAAAGATAATGGCGTCGAATATATGAAAAATAATTTTACAATTTAATGCACTACACAGGGCATCCAAATGCAACACATTGTTCCAAAGACTCTTCTCTTTTGGCTCAAGTTTCAAAGACTCTTCTCTTTTGGCTCAAGTTTCAAAGACGCGTGATCAAGAGACATTTGCAAAAGCTTCAGATCATCTAGATTGGGATACAACAATGAATGAAGAGTATTGTTCTTTAATGGAAAATGATACTTGGGATATTGTGTCTCTTCCAAAAGAAAGAAAACGTGTCAGATGTAAATGGTTCTACAGATCTAAGTATGCATCAGATGGAAGTGTTGAAAAACATAAGGATCGGTTAGTTTCCAAAGGATTTTCCCAAGTTGAAGGAATTGACTATAATTAAACCTTTACCCCTATAGCCAAAATGAATTCCATCTGCCTTGTTCTTGCCCTTGCTACCTCACATAAATGGGAGGTCCATCAGATGGATGTTAAATCCGCCTTCTTGCATGGGCATTTCCAAGAATAAATCTACATGGAACAACCTCCTGTCTTTGTCCATAATGAATCTAGCCTTGTTTGTCTCCTTAAGAAATCTCTTTGTGGTCTTAAGCAAGCTCCTCGAGCTTGGTATGCCAAAATGGAAAACTTTCTTATTGACACTGAATTTTCTAGATGACATTTTGATCCTAATGTCTATACCAAGAAAGTATGAATCCATCTCATAATCCTTATCCTTTATGTTGATGACCTTATCTTCACTGGTAATGACTCAAAACTTTTAAACCATGTGAAAATTAGCCTTAAGAAGAAATTTTAAATGACAGACTTAGGCTCTTTGCATTATTTCCTTGGCCTCCAAGTTTTGCAAACCAATGAAGGAATTTTTATTTCCCAGTCTAAGTATGCTTATTACCTTCTTCGTCGCTTTCACATGGAATATTGTAAACCAACCTCTTCTCCCTTCCAGTCTGGAGTCAAGCTTGTTTCCACCTATACTTCTCTTGAAGTTGATGCAACCTTATACCATTAGTTAGTTGGTATCCTCTTATACTTGACTAATACCCATCCTTATATTTCCTTTTTTATTGTTATTGTTTCCCGGTATATGCAAACACCCCATGAAATCCAATGGAAATAAGATATAAGGATACTTCGGTATGTCTGGGGTACAGTTAAGTTTGGGATCCATTACAGTTCAGAGGGGACTCCTTTATTGGTTGGTTTCACTAATTCAGATTGGGTTGGTGACCTTGATTATTGGAAGTCTACTATAGGTTATGTTTTCAGCCTTGGTTCAAAGCTTGTCACTTGGGCCTGTAAGAAACAACAGGATATTGCACTTTCTTCAGCAAAAGAATTGTACCGAACAATGGTAAATACAACTCAGGAAGCCTTGTGGATTCAAAAGATCCTTTCAGAGTTTTGATTCTATTAGCAACTTCCAACCAGCCTTTGATGTGATAATTAGAGTGCCATCAAGCTCACTAAAGACCCAATTCAACATCAACACAACAAACACATCGAGCTTCACATGCACTTCATTAGAAAGCTCATTCATGATCAAGTTATTGAAGTGCTCATTTTCCCTACAGAAGATAAAGTTGCATACATTTTCACAAAGTCTCTTACAGAAGCGAAGTTTTCCAAACTTCGATCTATGTTAGGAGTTTAGGAAGTTGTCATTAAGGGGGGATAGGATCTAATTCCTCCTTCCTTATCCTATTGTGTCACTATTGTAAATCCTTCAATCATATCCCAAGTTGTTCTTAAGGGGGGATGTTAGGATATTTAGACACTTAGGAGTTAGTTAAGATATACTTGGTCTAATGTGTCATTAGGTAAAAGTGTGTTTCTTTAGTATGCATTAATATGCATTTGTAGTTAGGAAATTTGATGGTCATGATATGTTCTCTACATATAGTGATCCAATAGTTCATATTCTCCTCGATCTTAACATCCATTGATTTGTGTCTTAACACCCAATTGGTCCATGATCTCTATTTAAAGAGAATGTAGGGTCATTTTACGATGATTAATTGTGAGAAACTCTCTTGTAAAATATATCTGTAATTTTTTTTATTTTTCATTAATAAACTTCTCCAAGTGGTCGTGTTGGCTAGGGCCGTGGATGTTTCCCCGTAGGGGTTTTACCACGTCAAAACATCGGTGTGTTGATAATTGATTTGATTTTTTGAGTGGTTATTTAAGGTGTTCGTCCTTTGTTTGAATACATGTGTTGTCGAACAATGACTAGGTTCAATAGACTCCCATCTTGCATTTATTTCTTGTGGCAACAAACTCTTGATAATATTTGTTGTCTTGGAGTGAATATTTCCTCTCTTTTTCAAATTGAAGTCATAAAAAAGTATGTCAACATCATCTAATTTTAAGAGGTCAGTGCGACGACAAGTTGTATTTTGACCTTTTATTTTTCTCTTTCTATTGAAATTTTTCTCAACCACCATCTTTGGCTTGTACACACCATTGAATGGGTGTGTACTTGTTGCATACCAATGCACTTCAATTGCAATAACATATTCATTTTCTTTCTCAATATTTATAACCTTTGCAATCCAAAATGGATAACCATATGGATATTCAATCACTAAGAATGCAATCATGCTACCCTCCTTAATATATTTTATTGAACCCCTATAAATATCTTCCATGGCCTCATGTTGTGCATGTGACCTTAGTGAACCAATATACATTCGTCTTTCCTGTTCTTGTGTAAACTCAATAACACCTTGAGATTCTTGTTGTTCAACAATGTTTATTTCTTCGGATTCATTTGGCATATTTTCTGGCCAATAAAATGGAGTCTTCAAAAATGTATCTTCATTTGTTGATCTTGAAATTATGTCACTTTGACTATTGAAAAAAGACTCCCACCAAATAGAATCAACAACATCAAAGTACTCATATGTATCTTTAATGGACTTTTTTATTTCTTCTAGGAATTCATAATAATTTGCATCTCTATTATGCCTCTGTGCATTATGGATTTCAGCAACTGCTTGTAAAAATAATAACTTTGATGAAAATATTGGATGATCTGGAATGAACTTCAAAAATGCTAAACCTAACAAAGTTCCCCATTCTGCATTAATTGAACACTGCTTTCCATGTATAAGTGTTTTCCCGTCAACTTTTTTGAAACAAAATTGATGTTGGAAGCTAATGTCATTAAGCTTCTCATTACATTATTCTTCATGATGCGATCCTTGAATAAATCTTCGCATGTCAACAATTTATTCTAATATATGAAAAACATGCTCCAAAATGTATGTTGTCTTAATACATTCAATCAATGATGGTAGGCTTCCAACATTTTTCCTCTTCAATGTTACTGAAAAATGACTAAACATTTGATAAATATGATCATGAGTGTTTCCAACAAGAAGGAAACCAACTTTCACCTTTTGAAATATTCCTAGTTCAACAACCATGCTTAGATATCCAAACACAATTTGATTTTTATTTTCACGACTAGTGTTGTCCAACTTCAAATAGAGAACTTGAGGAAGATTTCCAGACCAGTGAGTGAGCACATGATGAATTATGGTGATGGTCATATTTTCATCATTATGAATACTTGGAGCTGTGAAGTAAAACCTTGGACACATTTTTCCATTGAAATCCATACAACCAACCAAGTGAAACTGAATGAAATTCTCTTCCTATAAATTTTTTGTTGTACAGAAAAAATGTGGTAGAAGTATTTTCTTTTGGTCCATGACATCAATTATCATACCTAAATATTTTTTTGGAGCATCATAACACTTCTTCTAATGTTTGTACAACTTTCTCCTTTCACTTGATTGTTGATTATGATGTTCTTGAAGTTCTTTAAATATGGAATCTGCACATGAAATAAAATGTAAATATTGATCATATGTTTTAATAGTTGATAACTATCCAATTTAAAAATAAATAAATTAGTAAATACATACCTCTTTCTACCCCTTCAGATTTATCTCCTCTTGATTTAAGAGTAGCACATATACTACAAATCCCCATCCTTGACTTCTTAGGAATACAAACATTGTTGAATTGTTTCTTTCATATTCTTGTAAAATATGCATATGTAATAAAATTATCATTTTCTTCAAGATCTTCAACATGTCCTTTGTACAATTTGTAGATTTCCCTCCTTGAGAAATTATCTAGAATATGTATTGTGTCTCTATCTGTCATACACTCTCCATGTTTGGAAAATAAGTCACACATCCATGAAAATGTAGTGTTTTTCAATGGCCCGCTCTCTCGTCCATGTTGTACCTTTGAATAAAATGAAAGATATTTTTCCAACCTTGTTTGGATTCTTGATAGACTAAGAATACCAATTGAGTGAATGTTTTTGAAATCCTTTCTGCAAAGTAAAATATTCTAATGTGATAATCATATCCTATCTTGGTGGATATCATACACCCCATCAAATATGAATTCTTCATGCTCTTATTCATTGACAAATATGTATTCCTTTTATTCAAGGAATACATGTAGTCCATGCTTTTCAAACAATTCTTTTGAAAACGTTCACTTGAAATCAATTCACTTATGGAAATTGATTTAGTAAGAAATTATTTCCTAGACCTTGTATAACTAGAATGATTTGGAATGATATAAAAAGTTATATTCTTGGTCCTAGTCACAATGTTTCTTTGCAATGTATCCACTTTTTTATAATCCTCACTAGAAGGACTTCTCTCATCACTAGAAGGAATATCAAGCAAAACATTTTTAGGAGTGTTGGATTATTGAGAGGGGGGTGAATCAATAATGAACAATTTATACACTTTTAACCACACTTTTTATTCCTTTAACTTATTCAACAATGTTCATTAGTTCATCATTAATATTTTATTGCATCATATAACATTAACATTCATCAGTGCATAATAAAAAATAATAGACACATCCAGAAAATGCACAGTACACCGATATTTTATGTGGAAACCCAATGCGGGAGAAAACCACATAATTCTTTTCTTATATGTATTTAATAATTACATTCAAGGAAGCACCAAATTCCAATTCTCCAGCTCCAACTAGAAGGAGGATCCAACCCCCTAGTTCCTCAGGATCCAACCTGAAGGAAGATCCAACTCCCTAATTATCTAGCTCCAACAAGAAGGAGGCTCCAAACCCCTAATTCTCAGGCTCCAACCTGAAGGAATATCCAACTCCCTGTTTCTTCGGATCCAACCAGAAGGTGGCTCCAACCACCTATCCTTGCCTCATCCTACCTCCCTGAAATATAATTGTAGACAACCTGTCACTACCACTAAATCCATCACTGCCCATGTCACTAGACTGATATAACAATATTGTCAACTTGTAACATGTACCAAACAACCTGTACCAACACTTGTGCCAATAACCTGTACTAAACATGTACCAACACATATGCTAATAACCTATACCAAACTTGTACCATACAACCTATACCAAGACCTGTACAAAATCCGTACCAATAATCTATACCATACAACCTGTAACCTCAATCTATCATCTCAAGAAAACTCTCAACCATATACTCAATACCACTAATATGTGCTTCTCATATCATAAAAATAAATGTATACCCATCATCAAAACCATAAACCAAGATCACTATAAAGATATCCAACAATTCCTTAATGTACCAAACATGCAACAACCATGTATCAATGATAAATCAAGGTATGTCTCATCAAGGTGTGCCAATATCATAACAACATGTACCTCATGTATGTGTCTAAAGTATGCATCAAGAATATATGTCATGCATGTACAAGTACCATCAACAAGGTACCTTAATTATGTGCAGAACCCTAATTGTTATGCAACCACAACTTATGCCAATATAATCAATACTACGCCTTACCAAAATGCCTCAATAATGTGCCACATGATCCATAACATACATCAACAAAATACTCAAGGATTTGTGCTAAATACCTCCAACACATGTACAAGACGTATGCCTCAACAAATCGGATTTATGCAGCAATTACAAACAACAACAACAACTCAAGGGATATGCCCTATCTCTCAAAAGCATATCTCATACAAGATGTTTACTCTATGTACAATATCTCACAACTAACCATCAACCATACATCAAAAGATATGCCAATATGAATCAGAAATACATGAGAAATACACACTAGTAGATATTACTCAACAACAAGTGCTAAACCTCCAAGAGGGCATTCACGAAACTTCTCAAGACAAACCCTCAACCAATCACATAGATCCAATTCAATACAAACACATTAACATACCTCTTACTTTTTTATAGATTTGAATCTATTACAGATCTATTTATGTAGTTGTGATTCTATTACTGTGATTTTTCTGCTGCAATTTTCCTGCCGCGATTTTTTTGCCGCAATTTTTCTGCCGAGATTTTTCTACCATGATTTTGTTGCCGGGATTTTTCTGCCATGAGTTTTATGTCATGATTTTGAAATCTAATATTTTCATATCTTTATATTTTACAATGAAAAATTGCAAATAAACTTTCACAAATGATATTCTATGAAGTTCAATAGAGGCTAATAGGATACCCTTTCTCTTTTATTTATACTCTCCCAGTGGCTTCCTGAAGGGGTTATCTTCTAACTACTTATACCCTTATTTTAGGGATAACCCACATCTAACCACTTTTTCCACTTACAACCACTTTATCCATAAATAGAAAACTCTCCACTTATAGTTGCAACTAATTTATTTTTAATTGTTTTCTTATTGCAACCACTTAACCCATGACTAACCACTTTCACTAGTCAAGTCCACTTACAACCACTTTGTCCATAAATAGTAAGCTATCCACTTCTATTTGTAACTAATTTATTTTTAATTATTTTCTTATTGCAACCACTTTACTCATGATTAACTCCTAGTTGGAACCACTTTGACTAGTAAACTGCTTCTAGGAGATTCTAGAATAAAATTGATTTTTTTTTACCTTCTAGAAGCTTCTAGATAACTCATGAGAGTTCTCCAACTTCACAAAGCCATAACTCTCTAACCGTGAGGATTTATGTTATGTTCCACATATCACCAAAAATGGCATGACATTTAATATTCATCTAGAATAGTATTACATGCATATTCACTTATATTCATGCCTTTATACCTCAAACAAAACCAGGTCCCTTACCCATACATTTGTGCTACCTAAATTCACTACTGGACTTCTCCAATGGTTGACATCAAACTCTAATAGTTGAAATCAATCTACAATATCACTCTACAAGGGTTGAAATCAATTAAAACCAACTATCCAAACCAATTATCCATCAATCTAAGCTAATTGTCTGATAATATCCCTGTTTGGCATTGATGGAAACACCAACATTGATGGAAACACTTATTCATGACAACACTCATTCTCACACTTCTCATCAATGTTTCTATCTCAACCCCTTTGACATCAATGGAAAAGGGTATCTCTGCTTGGGGTTTCTCCCCCTATATTCATGCCTCTGATTACTCTCTCTCACCCTTTTACAAAGGATTAAATCTCCCTATCAATTTGACATTGTACTTGATCTAACCAATCATGGTTAAAGGAATAGCTCCCCCTATGGGTGTGTCTCCCTGTCTATATGCTACTAATATTACTTTATGAATATATGTCTCTCTCTCTTTGATGACTTCTCTGCATGTATATGTTTGGATCAATATAGTTATTCCTATACCTGCTTCCTTTTGGAGTTATTTTCCATTGGTGCTTCCTTGTGTAATCAACTGACATATATTAAAATAATTCAAGAATAAGCATTCAAATATTCATGTATCATTATCATTCATTATGATAATATTCCTTTATCTTTCAACCACTCTATGAACCAATATATGAATCCAATATTTCATGAACTCATTCTCTCATCTATTGCCATATATTTGTCCAAACCTATTAGTCCATCTATGTCCATACTTTCCAAGACTCTGATACTCAACTATCCACAATGTTGACCCATTTTTCTCTGTACTATTCTAAAGTATTCTCAGCTGAAAATGACCATCAAATGCATCCATTGATATTCTCTATCTTCATACCAAACTCTTCATGCCTAGAACAACCTGTGTTAACAATATCTATGTCTGAATACAACCATAAAATTATGCATGTGTAACTACCAACTAACACCTGTGTGGGAACACTGCTTTATCAATCAATCAATATGTCATTATGTACTTTTGTTATCGAACCACTCTGAAGTTTTCTCTATCAAACATCTGCAACATCATACTTCAAACTGCTTGAAATATACTCTTTGATATGTAGAGTTGTTTTCTAGACTCCCCCTGTTCAACATTCATAATGTTGGGAGTCTCCAAGCCGGATGGATCAGAAGAATACCTTCCCGAAGTAGTATCCATCTTCATGTATAGACTCATTGTCTCTCTGAACTATGACTTTTCCCTTTCTTCATGTGGATTGATCTCATTATATAATTCCTAAAAGCATAATCTCTTGAACATGTTCCTTATTTACTTGCTCGTATTTTCTTTCATTTCTTCTCCAAACCTTTTTGTATCTGACATCTTCCTTTTTGTTTGTAGATTTGTCCTCATCTCATATTATTGTTGATATTGTGATCTATGGGACCTGGTCTTTGTTCACGTGTTCTTCTTTGTGATATTTATTTCTTTGTCTTTCTCATACTATAGCAAGTCTTGTGATTTCTGGAATCTGATCTTCTTTCCCTTTCTCTTCAGGGACTTGTCCTTTATTCATGTACTCTTTTTCTCATTCTTTTCTTTTCCAACCTTAGTATATATGATATTTTTTTCTTTATTCATGGATGGCACTATCATTATTCTACAATTTTGGGCTATATGACCATAGTTGTGGAATTTTTAGCATTCAATATTATGTGGGGCCACATAAGCATTCCTTGCTTGAAAACTTTTTTCATAAGCCTTGCAATCTGCAACCTTATGTCAAAAGTTAGTACAATAAAAACAATGGCCATAAAATAAATTTACATACCTCGGAGTGAATGGTGTATTCCTTTTGAATTCCTACCTTGGTTGATCATGATTGGTGCTTCTTTGTGCATTGAAAGTGGAGGGTTTTCTTGAATATGTATATTTACCATTTTTCTTAGATTATGGTTGACCATGATTCCTTCCTTTGAGCACTTCTTCATAAGTCTTTGGCTTCTCTTCATTATTCCTTTCTAGTAACATAGAGGGATTATCTTCAATTGATGATGTGGATGTTTCTTCCTCTTCAACATTCGTGTTGACCTTAACAACTTTTTCTCTTAATATGACAACTTATTCTTCAATCTTTTTCACCTCTTCTTCTTTCTTCATCATCTAAGACTTCATGACTTCTTTTGTTCTCTTTGCTTCTTCAAGTTGGATCTTCAAAGTAATTATTTCTTCTTCAAGTCTTCTCTCTTCTTGACCAAAATATGCCTCAAGTTGGTTTAAATCATTAGTTCTTTTCTTGAGATGATATATCAATAGCTCCTCTCTCTTTTCTACTTCTTCATTTTGTTCTGCTATTTTGGATTCCAAATATTGCTTCTGATCCTCGCGAGTTTCTTTAATCCTTATGGATTCTTCTAACTGACCTTTTAATTTCATGATCTTTTTCTCAAATTCTTTGGTGTTGGAGTTTTGTGATTCTTCCATCTTCTTTAGGTCTACATGGAGTGACTTATCTTCTTTTCTTTCAATCCTTAGATATTCAATTGCACTAATCAATTGTTCTCTGTAATCAACTTTTGCTTCTTCATACTCTTCTAAATCTGAATCTATATGACATGATGAGCATATTTCCTCTTGTTCTATACCTGCATATTCTTTGACATTCTCTGACTTTGTGATAGGTGAAGAATGGACATTATTTAACTTATCCCAAAGTTCCTTAGATGATTAAAATTTACCCACTTTTTCATTTACTGAATCATATAGTCCTTCCAAAATGAAATCCATTGCAATTTTGTTATTTCATTTCAATTCCTTCTTGGTTTCAGTCTTTTCCCTTTTTGAACTATCATATCCTGTAACAACTGATTTCCAAATATCATACCCCTGTGCATGTAAAAATGCTTATGTCCTCTTGCTCCATATCTCATACTCTAGACCACTTTGACCTTCAAACGTTGGTACTCCAATCTTAGTGTATTCCATAATCTCCTTACAGTGTTTAAACTGTTTCCTGAAGGAACCTGCTATGATACCAATTATTGGATTATTGAGAGGGGGGTGAATCAGTAATGAGAAATTTATACAGTTTTAACCACATTTTGTATTCCTTTAACTTATTCAACAATGTTCATGAGTTTATCATTAATATGTTATTGCATCAAATAACATTAACATCCATCAATGCATAATAAACAATAATAGACACATCCACACAATGCAAAATACACTAGTATTTTATGTGGAAACCCAATGTGGGAGAAAACCACAGAATGATTTTATTATATCTCTTTAAGAATTACATTAAAGGAAGCACCAACTTCCAATTATCCAGCTCCAACTGGAAGGAGGATCCAACCCCCTAGTTTCTCAGGCTCCAACCTAAAGGAATATCCAACTCCTTAATTTACTGTCTCCAGCCAGAAGGAGGCTCCAACCCCCTAATTATCATGCTCCAACCTGAAGGAAGATCCAACTCACTGGTTCTTTAGCTCTAACTAGAAGGTGGCTCCAACCACCTATCCTTTCCCTGTCCTACCTCCCTAAAATACAATTGTAGACAAACTGTCACTACCACTGAATCCATCATTGTCCCTGTCACTGGACTGATATAACAATACTGTCAACCTGTAACCTATACCAAGCAACCTTTACCAACACATTTTCCAATAAATTGTACCAAACATGTACCAACACTTGGAGGAAAATCATCATCACCAACATTTCTTCCTTTAAATTTCCCACTCAGGAAATATTGTCCACCATTTACATAATCACCATCACTACTTTTAAAATCCCCGCTTGGGGGGATTCCTCATCATCCTCAGTCGTGCCTTGGAAATCCTCACTTGGAGGAAAATATTCATCAGTACCTTCAAAATCCTCACTTGGAGGAAAATATTCATCAGTACCTTCAAAATCCTCACTTGGAGGAAAATCATCATCACCAACATTGTTGCCTTTAAATTCTCCACTCGGGAAAGAGTGTCCACCATTGTTATAATCATCTTCATTGCTTTTAAAATTTCCACTTGACGGAAATTCTTCATCATTTTCATTGGTTCCTTGGAAATATTCATTGCTACCTTGAAAATCCTCACTTGGAGGAAATTATCATACCAATCATTTAATATTTGATGATAGTCTCCACTTAGACCTACATTTTGATTATTTGCATTACTATTAAACTGGTAAATAGATTGATCACCATCATTTTCCTCCTCTTTATTATCGGTGCCTTCAAAGTCATCTGATTTAGGACATTCATGAGGAAAATGTTGAATAGAAATTCTTGCACTATGATCAAACTTCTGACTAGATGAAAAATGTGATGCCTAATTTTCATTACAAGCATTCCAATCACATTTGCTAGTCCCAAAAGAAGAGGTATGTGAAAAATTTGTTGGTGACTCAGAAATAAAATATTATTTATCTGACGAAGCCATAACTTCTCACTAAGAACATAGAATGATACAAATGCTCACCCTCCCAATGCCAATCTTATAACTTGCAAAATGGTATTTTCCCTCTAAAATCCCCTTGCCTCCCCCCCCAAAAAAAAATTTGCCTCCAAAATCCCCCCCCACAAAATATTCCCCCTCAAATTTTTCCCTCCAAAATTTCTGTAACATCCCGCTCTGGCGCACTGAGAAAACTTATTCTTTGAGGACACTTGTTCGCAAGTGATCCGGATTACTATGATATTAAAACTTTTGATTTTGATTATGAGGCATTATGGGTTGATGACATGTTGTTTTACTACATTGACATAGACATGTGTTATTGACTCGGTTTTACTAAGTGTGCAGGATTTTGGACCTCAAAGATGCATAGGCATCGATGGAACCCCTTGGACTCTGGATTGAGTCAGGGAGTGTACCATTGGGTTTTGATTGTTTTACTATGATATTAGCGCATCTGATTAGATGATATGATATGGATATGTTCTGACATGATTTGTTGATGATGCAGGATGATGATAGCTTGTCGACTAGACTCACATGTGGAGTAAAGGGGTCACGCATGACTACCAGATATGTTGAGGGAGAGGTGTGGACAACAGCCCTGCCACAGCCTACTAGCACTCCCATCGTGGCTCGAACTGTATGTTAACGATTACCTAGTTCGAGAGGACCCACGATGTCGTGAAGGTAGACTGCGATAGTCACTCACGATGATTCTAAGGGGTGCACAATAAGGCGAGGGCCTTATTCCTTAGAGGCCCTTAGTCTCCCACAAGTTCACCTGACAGAGTATTGACTCCAGGGGTTATTGATATCTACCAAGTCAGAGAAGAGGTGAGTGGCACCCTTGGAGCATGTGGTGCATCCTGAAGGGCACATCGTGCAAGAAAACTGGAAAGAGGCGAGTGGCACCCTTGGAGCAAGTAGTGTGTTCTGAAGGGCACATTGCACAAGGGAACAGATGAGGCGAGTGGCACCCTTGGAGAACCTAGTGCGTCCTGAAGGGCACATCGTGAGGTTGATGATAGAGGAATGAACCTAGTTGGCCTTAGGAAAAATAACGTGTTAAGTATTCTTAAAATGAATTCCCTAATTAAATGTCGCCCGGTACAAAAATTTAAGGTCTAAGTCTAAATTACGCTAGTGGTAGAATTTTGTCTTTCTATAAAAAAATAACAATAATAAAAAAAAAAAAACTTAAATAATAATTATGATCTTCGTTAAATCTTGTAACATGAAGGGAGTAAGAAATTTAATTTATTCATAAAAAGGAAAAATCTGTTGAATTAAAATTTAAAAAGGGAATAAACGGTTTTATTTAATTTAAATTTATTTTAATTAAAAGATAAAAGGGGAAAATGGTTAAATTCCATGCCTGGCCTTTTGAGTTCTAATTAAAAATGGGAAAGTAGGAAAATCTGAAATTTTAGGAAACTAGGAAAAGAGGTAAACTTAAAAAGGGAAAAAGGGAACTTACGAGAAAAAGCGGAAAGTCAAACTTAGTAAAAGTATCTACCACTTAAGAGATTTCTAATTTAAACTGAACTAGCAATTTAATAGGGGGGGAGTCATTAAAACCTATAAGAGAATTTGGGGATACCTAGGAGTGATTCTAGGAGTAACTCTAGGTGGGTGAGGGAAATAAAGATAATTAATTAATTAAAGAAATTATTTTATGGAGGAATGTAGGGGATAGGGGACACTTGTACGCAGAGAAATTTTTAGGAATTTATTTTTAAAACTTTAATTAAATGAGATTTTAGGAAAGAAAGGAAGTTCGAACCTCTATATAATGAGGGAAGGAGAAGGATGAAGGGAGAAATTATCAGTTGTCTACCTCTGTTGTTGTTCTTGGATGAATGTTTATCTTGTGCCTTCTCGCGATTGAATACCTATGCATATTGTTGGTTTTCCTCTCCGTGAACAGCTTAAATACTCCTTGCATTTTATATCAACTCTGTGTTTCACCATCTTACTTGCATGTGATTTACCCTCTGTAAATTCAACAATTACCCCACCCCTTTTATTTGATTGCGCATGGACAGTTTTATTGTTGACTGTCAATTTTGGGTGAGCGTTTTCTGATGTTTATCAAACTGTCTTTATTTAATAGACCTTTACCAGCGACATCCCTTACTCCTTAGCATCGATTAATTATTGTGTGGTTGTGATTTGTTGCATAAATTTGTCTGTGATTTCGTTATTGGATAATATTGATTACGTTGCTTTGGTTGCATGTGATGTGAGAGGTGTTGACAGAGATGGGTGGTAGGTTGTGTTGGTTTATTATAAACAGTTGATGCAGGCACAGTGACTGAGAATTATTTTTAGTGACAGAATTTCTCTACATTTAGCATGACTGCGAAAATGAAATTATTGACAGCTAGTTGAAACATACCATAGACAACGAAATTGTTATCTTTTAGACAGCGAAATTGTTATTTCTATAGATGGCAAAGTTCATTACTTTTAGACATTGAATGTCTATATTATAGACAAATTTTGTCGTTGGTATTCAAAGATAGCGATCTATACTATAATGTGGGTTGACAGAGATATTGTATCTAGGGCGTGACCGGGATACGACTGTGGGCAACCATTTCTATGTGTAAATATGTGGTTGCCAATGTAATAACAACAACAATTTGGGCAACAAACTAATGTGTTTGTTAGTTAATTACTTGACAGTGATTTTGAGCTTGACGATCTTCTTGGTAGCTTTGTTTAATTCACAGTGTTGTATGGCAAATTCAATGAATGAGGTTGAAGGACAGCCAGTGTATGATTGATGAAAATGAACTTACCTATGGTCTGATATGGCGTTTTTATAAAGAATTAGACTCAGATAATATTCACAGCGAATTGTGGAGCATTATAAACTCAAAGAATGTATTGAATGTTTGAACTCAAAAACTTACTGGTTGATACAATAACCACAATGAAATTTAAACCCAGCGAATTGAAGGTTTCACGCATATATTTTTTTGGGGGCATTTTGTTTAATTTTTTCCCTTCGACAGCAACTGCCTTAACAGCCCGTTTTGGATAGATAGTTGGTCTAGTTAAGCCACCTTTATTACTCAACAATACCATTGTCATGTCCCCTTTATTTTTACAAAACCATTTCGATTTGTTACCCTTTACATAGCAGCTCATCCGTGATTTCTTAGCATTTCTGGACTGTACCTACGTTGTTTTTTTTTTCCTCCAGCAAGTTCCCTGGCAACATGCCTATGAACCCAGTGATTTTCACTAAGAATTACCAATGATTTATTTAGTCATGGTGTGTGTATGGGATGCCTATGCCTTTGGAGGGAAATGGTTGAGTCTCTATGTGATTTTATGGCCATTTCTATTTAATAAAATGGCTCTGAGTTGGAGCTTGTCGGCACATTATCAGGTTGGAGTTCTAAATAATAAGACTATGTTTACCCTTACGTCCAACTGGTTACTTCTGCGTTTTTCCCTTGCCAATTGAATTGGCCCTTAAGTTCTTTACTGCTGCATTGATACTGCATAGTTTTTAATCCACGCTATTTGGTCATTGACAGCCATAAGCGTTCCTGCATATGAAGAATATCTGATTATTTTCCTATTTAACCATTTGTTCTGACAGCCATAATCCTCTCTGCGTATGGATAATATCTTATTATTTTATATTTAACCATTGATATAACCTTAAATCCCTTGAATAACATTTGATATAATTTTGCCTACAATTTCGTACCCTGAACTATCAAATCTTGTATTTTTAGTAGATTGAATTTCACCAATAATTAATTAAGATTGGCAAGTAAATTTTTATTATTGTCAATACATTCTTAAATGGTGATTAGTCAGGTTAAATACCTAAAGGTTAGCTATCTGTTCACTCCCACAATTTTGTGGAAAAAGGAGTCCTTCTATATCTATTGAATTTTATTAATTTAAATATTAATGTTCACAGATATATAAAATCTCAATCTCAAGATAGAATGTTTGTGCATTTAAAAGCGATCTCGATGATTGTGTTCAAATTATAAATAATGTATTACGGCATTGAAATTGTGTTGGAAAAATTCACTTAGTTCCACGTTTTGATTGATGAAAGTGAAGGTCCATTATCCTTTCATACCCTTAAGCTCTCCTAGAAAAAAAATGATTTATTGCTAGATGCTATAAATCCCTCCACCTTGGGTTTGTTGGCGAAGTTGTTTAATATCTTGTGCACTTTAGTTGAGTGATGTCATCTTGCGATCTGTTGACTTGTAGCTTGGGTTAGTCATCTTCTGTTTCAACAGTTAATGCGGTCTCCTAGCGCGTTGAATATTCTTGTGTTTTGGTCTAGATGTGCTAAGTTGCGCTAGGGTTTCTATCATGCCTATTGTCTCGTGAGGGAATGATTCCTGATGAGGGGATCATGGCACACCCTATTGGATAGAGATGAATGATAACTTGGTCAAAGTCGGTACCTTTCATATGGGTGGTGTCGAGCATTGTAATTTTTCTTTTGGCGCATGGGTGGCAAGCCCTCAGGCGTTGGGTTCGCGTGCCTTGAGGTTCTATTCCTTGTTCATCTAGGTCGTTGTGTCAGGACGGGGATGTTATTTGTTCTTGTAGGCATGTCCTTTTGCGGCGGGTGTGTAGTCATCCCTCCTTGTTGTCCTACACATGTCCCGCCCAGTTGCTCTTGTGCCAGGGCGTGGAGTCATAGTAGCCCACTTCCTGGACTGTGTGCTTGCGTTCATTGTCAGTTGCGTGGTTAACTTTTGTTGACATCACCTTCTTGCCTTTCAAACGAAAAAAAAAAAAAAATCGCACTTATGCTTCTCTTGTAGTCGTGAATGAAGGGGTTGTTACATATGGTATCAGAGCTAGGTTCAACCCTGCAACTGTGGATCGCCATGCTTTCCACTGTAGTAAACCCTTGAGTCTTAACCTAACGCTTTTTAAAACTTTAACTTGTTGTGATGAGAATGGTTAGATGATACCGTAAGAGATTCACGGTGAGGTATCGTGGATGGAAGCGCGACGCCTCTAGAAGTTTCACGCCCTCGGAGTCAAACCCCAAAGGGAAGGAACATGTCCTTGAGCTAGATTCGCTTGTTGTAAGGGATGATGAGGGTCTGAAAAGTCCCTTCCAGGTATTGTCAAAGGGCCTTGATTCATCATCGGTACTGAGATGAGACCGGGGCACCTGTACCCCTGAGGGTCCACAACGCGCCCTAGCTAGTACCGTTGGCATCCACCGAGAACTCGAGAGAGTTTATTTCTTGAGCCCACGAGTGTCGCGGATGACTGTGCCATCGAGGCTTGGTTGTAGAGAAAGGCGTTGTGCTTCACGCTTCACAATTATGACCTCCAGCATGAAGGTCTGCATGGTGATCTTTCGACTGAAGGGGAGCGCTCTTTTATGGCGGAAAACTCTCCTACCACTTTTGAACGTGGTCTTCAGTGACGTGTCATAAGAACTGTTTGAGGGAGGGTTCCAAGAGAGGTATCTTTCTAAGGAATTTGTTGAGCATCAGCTCAATGAGTTCGACGCCTTGTGCCAAGGAGGCCGTATGGTGCCCGAGTACAAGGCTCGTTTTTGGAGTTGTTTCGATCTGCTCCGCACCCTTACCAAGAAACTTAAGGTCAACAATTTTGTGTTGACCTTAGCGTTAGGATTCATCTTCTACTTCAGGTACCAAGATTACTGGACCGAAGAAGGTGTGTGGGGTTGTGGGCAGCCATATCACCAACATTATTTCCTAGAGGAAGGGGTTGGATCATCTAGATCAATCGGACCCACTATCGTGGGAGTTGGGAAAGGCCCATTGGATTCTTGCAATGGTGACTAACCACCAGACATATCACTCGTCAACGGTGCTCTAGACGTTAGGTAGCATCGCTGACCAAACCCTTAGACTTGATAGATCCTGGTGATACTGAGAGTTTCATTCCTGGTGCAACGCTAAAAAGGGTTAAGGTAAAGGCACTCGAACAAGACAAGTTTAACTTCATAGAGATTGTTTCGGGAGCCAAAGAGAAGGTTGGAGGAAGGGTTATGGGTTGTGTCCTTAACCTGGGAGAGTTTCTCACAAGGGCCAACCTATACATCACGATCCTAGGATCTTAAGATGTCATGATTGGTATGGATTGGTTGGAATCATATGAGGCAATACTCAACTGTAAGACGAAATGGTTGAGCTTGGTTGATGATGACAGATAGAGATGTATGATTGTAGGATGGAATCAGGGAGTTTCCCTGAGGTTCATCTCTTCCTTACAGCTATGGAAGAGCATGCACAAGGGGTGCAAGCTTTATGCGATCCTTGCGTTAAACGAGAAGGGATTAGCAGAAGGTTTAGAACACCTCCCGTGGTGAGAGAGTTTGCAGACATATTTTCGAAGGAGTTACCTGGGATGCCACCAGAGAGGGAATTGGAGTTTACCATAGACCTAAAACCAGGGACTGGACCGATCGCAAGAACGCCTTATCGGATGTCAACCCCGGAATTACAAGAGTTGAAAATGCAATTGAAGGATTTGTTGGACCTGGGACTGATACGTGCTAGTCTATCACCATGGGGTGCACCTGTTATTTTCTTATGAAAGAAGGATGGGTCGTGAAGGCTCTGCATTAACTACCATCAACTGAACAAGGCCGATCAAGAATCAGTATCTGTTGCCGAGAATTGATTATCTGTTCAATCAAATGAAGGGCGTGACAGTGTTCTCGAAGATCGAATTACAATCAGGATACTACCAGTTACGGATTAAGGAATATGATGTCCCTAAGACCACCTTTAAGACGAGGTGTGGACATTACAAGTTTACTGTTTTACCGTTGGGACTGAAAAACGCCCCAGGGGTATTTTTGAGTTTGATGAATGGGGTGTTCCGCGAGTACTTGGGAAAGTTCGTCCCAAGTATTCATTAACGATATGTTGATCTACTTTCCAACGATGGAGGAGCATGACGAGAAATTGTGCTTGGTGCTACAGTGTCTGCGAGAGCACAAATCATATGGAAAGTTTTCCAAATGCTCATTTTATCAATCACAAATTCACTACTTAGGGCATGTCATCTTAGGAGAAGGCATCGTCTTGGATCCAGCAAAGGTCGAGGCTATCATGGAATATCCTATGCCGACGAATGTCCCAGAAGTGCATAGCTTCATGGGTTTTAGCAGGATACTATCAACGGTTCATCGAGCAGTTTTCGAAGATAGAAAATCCGATCATGGAGCTGCAGAAGAAGAACAAGAAGTTGTTGGACCGAGAAATGCGCAGAATCATTTCAGAGGCTCAAGGAGTTGTTGACAACAACACCGATACTAAAGGTCCCGTACATGGATGCGTAATTCCTGGTATGCACTGACACATCCAAGGAAGTCTTAGGCGGAGTCTTGATGCAAGACGGATGAGTGATCGCTTACATTTCGAGGAAACTGAGAAGGCATGAGGAGAACTACACGACGCACGATTTGGAGTTGTTAGCCATTGTATATTCCTTGAAGGTTTGGAGACACTACCTTGTTGGACGAAATTTGAACTGAATACTGATAATTGTGGACTACAACACATATTTACGCAAAGTGACCTAAACGCACGACAACAACGTTGGTCGGAATTTCTTAGCGAGTACGAATTTGAGATTACTTACATAAAAGAAACAGTGAACCGAGTGGTGGATGTATTGAGTCGGAGACCATGCATATTTTCGATGTTGCCTCTTCAGACAAATCTGCGTTAAAAGATTCTAACTTTACAATGTAATGATGGCTGGTACAAGGAGGTCGAGGGTTTTATCAAACAAAACACAATGATGGTACCATGATTTGAAGGATTTTCATTTGATAGCGATGGTTATGAAGGTTTAAAAATCGGGTCTACGTACCACTGAACGACGAGTTGAGGATGTTGATCCTGAGTAAGGCTCATAGAGAAGTTTACATGGCTCACCCGGGGGTCACGAAGATGAGGGCAGGCCTTAAACCCTTATTCTATTGGATGGTAATGAAGGAAAACTTAGTCAACTATGTGGCCAGATGTCTAGAATGTCAGAAGGTAAAGGCTGAACATAGACACCCAAAAGGATTACTACAACCACACGCTATTCTGGAATCGAAATGGGAGGTTATTTCGATGGATTTTATTGTTGGATTGCCACTGACAGCAAGGAGACATGACTTGATTTTTGTAGTAGTAGACACTCTGACGAAGAGTGCTCACTTTGTTCTTGTGCATACAACCTATCAGGCACCTGACATAGCTAGAGTTTTCATCAATGATATGGTGAGCCTGCATGGCGTGCCTAAAAGGGATTATATCCGATCGAGGATCGGTGTTTACTGGACAATTTTGGATGAGTTTCCAAGAGGCCTTGGGAACCCAACTTAACTTCAGTACTGCGTATCACCCAGAGACTGACGGACAGACCGAATGAACAAACTAGACCTTGGAAAGTTGTGCATATACGTAATGGACCAACAAAAGCGTTGGGAAGAATTCTTGCCACTAGTGGAATTCGCTTATAACAACAGTTACCAGAGCACCATTAAGATGGTACCCTTCAAGTTTCTTTACAGGCGACCGTGTTGGACGCCTTTGAGTTGGAATCGGCTTGAGGATAGGGTCCTGGTGGGACCAGAAGAGATCCAAGAAATGGAAGAGAAAATGCAAACAATAAGACAAAGGATTAAAGAAGTGCAGTATCGACAGAAGAGTTATGATGATGTGCGTCGTGACGACCGTAGTTATGTTGGGGTGATCGAGTCTTTTTGCGGCTAAAACCACATAAGAGTTTGATCTAGTTTGAAAAAAAAGGGGGGGGGGGGCTAAACTATATCCTACGATATTTTGGAAAAGAGAGCCATGTGGACTGATGACTAGCCTTGCCTGATTCTTGAGGCATATGCATGACATATTTCATGTCTCTGTTGAGACTTTATGATTAGTGATCCTTCACATGATTTTAATTGAGCACCTTGTGGGTGTCGGAAGAGGGTGCGCTCACGGCAGAGCCGATCCGCATCTTGGATCATCGCATTCGACAACTATGGCGTCGAACAATAAATCAGGTCAAGGTCCAGTGGGACGACTATAGTCTGCACTCAGCGACCTAGGAGGATGCATAAGATATGCACCAGCAGTTTCCATTTTTGTTTGATATATAGACATATGTTACAGTGATACACTTTATTTCATCATTTATACTGTGAAACTTAGGGACGAAGTTTAGACCAAGAGGGGGTGTATGTAACATCCCACTCTGGTGCATTGAGAAAACTTATTCTTTGAGGACACGTGTTCACAAGTGATCCAGATTACTATGCTATTAAAACTTTTGATTTTGATTATGAGGTGTTATGGGTTGATGACATGTTGTTTTACTACATTGACGTAAATAGGTGCTATTGACTCGGTTTTACTGAGTGTGCAGGATTTTGGACCTCAAATATGTAGAGGCATCGATGGAACCCCTTGGACTCTAGATCAAGTCAAGGAGTGTACCATTGGGGTTTGATTGTTTTATTATGATATTAGCGCATCTGATTAGATGATATGATATGGATATGTTCTGACATGATTTGTTGATGATACAGGCTGATGATAGCTTGCCGACTAGACTCACATATGGAGTAAAAGGGTCACACACGACTACCAGAGATGTTGAGGGAGAGGTGTGGACAGGAGCCCTGCCACAGCCTACTAGCACTCCCGCTATGGCTCGAACTGTAGGTTAATGATTACCTAGTTCGAGAGGACCCACGATGCCATGAGGGCAGACTGCGACGGTCACTCACGATGATTCTAAGGGGCATGCAATAAGAGGCCCTTAGTCTCCCACAAGTTCACCTGGTGGAGTATTGACTCCAGGGGTTATTGATATCTACCAAGTCAGTCAAGAGGCGAGTGGAACCCTTGGAGCACGTGGTGCGTCCTGAAGGGCACGTCGCGCAAGAAAAATGGAAAGAGGCGAGTGGCACCCTTGGAGCATGTAGTGTGTTCTGAAGGGCACATCACACAAGGGAACAGATGAGGTGAGTGGCACCCTTGGAGCACCTAGTGCATCCTGAAGGGCACGTCGTGAGGTTGATGATAGAGGAATGAACCTAGTTGGCCTTAGGACGAATAACGTGTTAAGTATTCTTAAAACGAATTCCCTAATTAAATGTTGCCCAGTGAAAAAATCTAAGGTCTAAGTCTAAATTACACTAGTGGTAGAATTTTTTCTTTCTATAAAAAGAAAGAATAATAAAAACAACTTAAATAATAATTATGATCTTCGTTAAATCTTGTAACACGAAGAGAGTAAGAAATTTAATTTATTCATAAAAAGGAAAAATCTATTGAATTAAAATTTAAAAAGGGAATTAACGGTTTTATTTAATTTAAATTTATTTTAATTAAAAGATAAAAGGGGAAATGGTTAAATTCCACGCCTGCCTTTTTGAGTTCTAATTAAAAATGGGAAAGTAGGAAAATCTAAAATTTTAGGAAACTAGGAAAAGAGGTAAACTTAAAAAGGGAAAAAGGGAACTTAAGGGAAAAAGCGAAAAGTCAAACTTAGTAAAAGTATCTACCATTTAAGAGCTTTCTAATTTAAACTGAACTAGCAATTTAATAGGGGGAAGGTCATTAAAACCTGTAAGAGAATTTGGGGAAACCTAAGAGTGATTCTAGGAGTAACTCTAGGTGGGTGAGGAAAATAAAGATAATTAATTAATTAAAGAAATTATTTTATGGAGGAATGTAGGGGATGGGGGACACTTGTATAAAGAGAAATTTTTAGGAATTTTTTTTTTAAACTTTAATTAAATGAGATTTTAGGAAAGAAAGGAAGTTTGAAACTCTATATAATGAGGGAAGGAGAAGGATGAAGGGAGAACCTATCATTTGTCTACCTCTGTTGTTTTCCTCAGCTAAATGTTTATCTTGCGCCTTCTCACGATTGAATACCTATGCATATTGTTGGTTTTCCTCTCCGTGAATAGCTTAAATACTCCTTTCATTTTATATCAACTCTGTGTTTCACCTTCTTACTTGCCTGTGATTTACCCTCTGTAAATTCAGCAATTACCCCATCCCTTTTATTTGACTGTGCATGGATATTTTTATTGTTGACTGTCAATTTTGGGTGAGCGTTTTCTGATGTTTATCAAATTTTCTTTATTTAATAGACCTTTACTAGCGACATCCCTTACTCCTTAGCAGCAATTAATTCTTGTGTGGTTGCGATTTGTTGCATACATTTGTCTGCAATTTCGTTATTGGATAATATTGATTACATTGCTTTGGTTGCATGTGATGTGAGTGGTGTTGACAGAGATGGGTGGTAGGCTGTGTTGGTTTATTATAAATAGTTGATGCATGCACGGTGACTGAGAATTATTTTTAGTGACATAATTTCTCTACATTTAGCATGACTGCGAAAATGAAATTATTGACAGCTAGTTGAAACATACCATAGACAACGAAATTCTTATATTTTAGACAGCGAAACTGTTATTTCTGTAGATGGAAAAGTTCATTACTTTTAGACAGTGAATGTCTATATTATAGACAACATTTTATCGTTGGTATTCAAAGATAGCAATCTATACTATAATGTGGGTTGACAAAGATACTGTATCTAGGGCGTGACCGGGATACGACTGTGGGCAACCATTTCTATGTGTAAATATGTAGCCCCAATGTAATAACAGTAACAATTTGGGCAACAAACTAATGTGTTTGTTAGTTAATTACTTGGCAGTGATTTTGAGCTTGACGATATTCCTGGTAGCTTTGTTTAATTCACAGTGTTGTATGGTGAATTCAATGCATGAGGTTGAAGGATAGCCAATGTATGATTGATGAAAACGAACTTACCTCTGATCTGATATGGCATTTTTATAAAGAATTAGACTCAGCTAATATTCACAGCGAATTGTGGAGCGTTGTAAACTCAGAGAATGTATTGAATGTTTGAACTCACAAAATTACTGGTTGATACAATAACCACAGCGAAATTTAAACCCAGCGAATTGAAGGTTGCACACAACTATTTTTTGGGGGGCATTTTGTTTATTTTTTTCCCTTCGACAGCAACTGCCTTAACAGCCCGTTTTGGATAGATAGTTGGTCTGGTTAAGCCACCTTTATTACTCAACAATACCATTGTCATGCCCCCTTTATTTTTACACAACCATTTCGATTCGTTACCCTTTACACAACAGCTCATCCGTGATTGCTTAGCATTTCTGGACTGTGCCTGCGTTGTTGTTTTTTCCTCCAGCAAGTTCCCTAGTAACATGCTTGTGAACCCAGTGATTTTCGCCAAGAATTACCAGTGATTTATTTAGTCATGGTGTGTGTACGAGATGCCTACGCCTTTGGAGGGAAATGGCCAAGTCTCTATGTGATTTTATGGTCGTTTCTATTTAATAAAATGGCTTTGAGTTGGAGCTTGTCGGCACATTATCAGGTCGGCATTCTAAATAATAAGACTGTGTTTACCCTTATGTCCAGTTGGTTACTACTGTGTTTTTCCCTTGCCAATTGAATTGTCCCTTGGGTTCTTTACTTCTGCATTGATACTGAATAGTTTTTAATCCACGTTATTTGGTCACTGACAGCCATAAGCGTTCCTCCGTATGAAGAATCTCTGATTATTTTCCTATTTAACCATTTGTTCTGACAACCATAATCCTCTCTGCGTATGGATAATATCTTATTGTTTTATATTTAACCATTGATATAACCTTAACTCCCTTGAATAACATTTGATATAATTTTGCCTACAATATCGTACCCTGAACTATCAAATCTTGTATTTTTAGTAGATTGAATTTCACCAGTAATTAATTAAGATTGGCAAGTAAATTTTTATTATTGTCAATACATTCTTAAATGGTGATTAGTCAGGTTAAATCCCTAAAGGTTAGCTAGGGTAATCTGTTCACTCCCACAATTTTGTGGAAAAAGGAGTCCTTCTATATCTATTGAATTTTATTAATTTAAATATTAATGTTCACAGATATATAAAATCTCAATCTCAAGATAGAATGTTTGTGCATTTAAAAGCGATCTCAATGATTGTGTTTAAATTATAAATAATGTATTATGGCATCGAAATTGTGTTGGAAAAATTCACTTAGTTCCGCGTTCTGTTTGATGAAAGTGAAGGTCCCTTATCCTTTCATACCCTTAATCTCTCCTAGAAAAAAAATGATTTATTGCTAGTGCCTTGAATTGGAGATCGGTTCCTTGAGCATCAGATGCTCCCAGCTACTGGATTTAATGAGTAGAAAGATGTTATAAATCCCTCCACCTTGGGTTTTTTGGAGAAGTTGTTTAATATCTTACGCACTTTAGTTGAGTGATGTCATCTTGCGATTTGTCGACTTGTAGCTTTGGGTAGTCATCTTGTGTTTCGATAGTTAATGCGGTCTCCTAGTGCGTTGAATATTCTTGTGTTTTGGTCTAGATGTGCTAAGTTGTGCCAGGGTTTCTATCATTCCTATAATCTCGTGAGGGCATGATTCCTGATGATGGGATCATGGCAGGCCCTATTGGATAGCAGCGAATGATAACTTGGTCAGAGTCGGTACCTTTTGTATGGGTGGTGTTGAGCATTGTAAGTTTGCTTTTGTCACATGGGTGGCACGCCCTCGAGTGTTGGGTTCACGTGCCTTGAGGTTCTAGTCCTTGCATGTCTAGGTCGTTGTGTCAGGACGGGGATGTTGTCTGTTCTTGTAGGCATGTCCTTTTGCGGTGGGCAGGTAGTCGTCCCTCCTTGTTGTCCTACGCATGTCTCGCCCAGTTGCTCTTGTGCCAGGGCGTGGAGTCATAGTAGCCCACTTCCTGGACTGCGTGCTTGCTTTTGTTGTCATTTGTGTGGTTAACGTTTGTTGACATCACCTTCTTACCTTTCAAACAAAAAAAAAAAAAAATCGCATTTATGCTTTGCTTGTAGTCGTGAATGAAGGGGTTGTTACAATTTCCCCCCAATTTTTTCCCTTTATTATTTTCCCTTCAAAATTAAAAATAGCATTTACTCTTTTATTTTTTTATTTACTTGTTAATTACAATATTTTTCATGTTTGTTTATTTATCCCACATTCATTAAACATAGTGATGATCCATATAATTTTAGGTATATATGTAGATAACCTTTTTCATTTTTATTTATCCCACGTTCGTTATACTCACAATAATTACGTCGAAAGGCGTACACCTATTGACAATGGGCACAATTAATGATCTTTTAACCTTATTTAACCTTAAACCCTAATCTGATGGCTATGCAATGAAGATGTTGGCATATTCTTAGTTGTCCTCCAAAATCAATGGGTCAGATTTATTGTTCATAACTTTCTTACATTTATCAAGACATCCGTTAACATGTTTACTTTTTAACATTTACCTAATCACATTAAAAAATTACTGTAAGGATATGTAATTACCACATTTAAATGATTAAGTAGGATTAAACCGTGCAGCCAAACGTTTCATATTACCACAAACAGATTACGAATTACCACAGACGTTTTATAGCATGTGTTCTCAGCCGACCTTTTGGCGTTCTCAGCCGCGAGTTAGTGGTTGTGCTAGTTTATATCATTTGTGTTATATATACACATTATTGTTTTGTATTTTTACATTGCATGAAATATTGGGCAGCAATCGTTAAATAATTTGGAGCAAGCGACAAGGGAGAAATATCGAGAAGACATTCTAGGAGAATCTAGCATTTCAGAGGTTAGTTATTTTTTAAATTCTTACCATTTACCAAAAAAAAACATTCATAAGATCATCTTTGAATCACATAAGAATTTTTTCATGCGAAAATTATAAAAACCCTAAAAAAATTTAGATGTTTTCTAATTTTTTCTAAAAAAATCACAACTTTTTAAAAACATTCAAACCTTTTTCGAAGAAATTTTAACAAAATTCTTAGGATTTTTGAAAAAAAAAGAAGAAAAATAGGCAAATTTAGGTATAGTTTTTTAGAAAAATTTACTCTTTTTATTGTTTTTTACTGAAAATTTTATAGTTTTGGCCCATGGTGGTTACTAGGAAAAATTTCCCTCCCACGCAAGACTATTATTTGGCCTATGGGGGTGCTCGGGACGATGCTCGACATTTCCCCAACCCCTCGGCAGGCCAAGCCCCGGGCACACACTCGGGGCTTGGTTGGGGAGGGCAGCCCATGGGTCGTGACTTGGGTCATGACTTGGCCACCGGGGGGTATCCCCGCGGCCAAGCCCTAGGTGCACCTAGGGCTTGGTTGTGGGGGGGTTGGGGCGATGCGTCGGCCAGCCCCACGACCAAGTCACGTCTCGCCCAGGGCTGGCCCCCACGACCAAGTCATGATCCAGGTTGGACCGTGACTTGGTCGCAGCGGGGAAATCCCCTGTGACCAAGCTATGGAAGTGTGATTCCTGGCATCACATTAGCCCCCTTAAGACAAGGCTTGGTCCTGACATTGCCCCAGTAACTCCATGAGTCAATTTTTTTTATTTTTTTTAACTTAGTGCTTATATTCAATGTTATTTTTTTAATTTATTATAACGTAAAAGGCCTTATATTTTTTTTTTGTTTTCTATAGGAAAAATGGCAGGAAAGAGATTATCTATGAATATATCTAGATCATGACCTGCAATAATGGAATCCAAAATTACAAATGGAATGTCCATGAATGTTAGGAAACAAATTGATAGTACACCACCTGAGGTATCAAGGGAAATGAAGAATGTTAGAGAGTGGAAATTTGTGGAAGGGGAAAAAAAACTAGAATATTCTTGGTTTGTTAAAGACAAACAAGGCAATGAGGGAGAACATCTATATTTGTTTTGTGTCAATTTTGAACATGTGCAAGGAAATTATCAGGCACTTGGCTTGTTACGAGATATATGTTTAGTTACATACACAAATATTGTTTATGCACTCAACAAACAAAGCAGGACTTATATCAAGATTAGATATTATTTGAAATTGAGCAATTATAACAAGGATGAATGTTTTACAAAATTATGTGCACCCATCATTGATGAGATTGATAAAGACAATGTAAGTTTTTTTTATTTTAATTTTTCTATCCTTTATTATTTTTAGTATCATGTTAATTTTTTAATTTTATTTAACATGGAAATGTTATATTTTATTTTTACAGGATTTTGTTGAACGAATTTCACATATGTTAGTTGGGATTTACTCTACAGAGAATGATATCATGGATTTCATCAACGCTTTTCATATTGAAAAGACACAAGAAGGAAGGAAAAAGAAACAAAAAGTAATGGAGGTTGAAGCTGCAAGAGTAGACAGAGAAGAACATGAAAGAAGAAAGAAAATTCATCATTCTAGAAATCCTAAAAGGGTTACATTTGAAAATGAGGAAACTCCAAATGAATATTTTGTTGAGAATAATCCCAATAAAATTATCACTCCTTCTCACAAAAAGAATAAACAAGATAAACGCAAAAGAGAAATGGTCGATGATGAGTCCATTCCTATTTATTATGAAGAAATCTTTGATTTAGATGAAACTCATTTAAATCACAAGAGGAAGAAAGAAAATGGTGTTGATGATTCTCAATAATCCATCATTATCTATGAGTATTACAATGAAAGTCCTCAAGATGGCACATAAATAATAACACCAGGTGTTGATCTAGAGGATGGTATTATGAAAACAACACAAAATGCAATTTGAAATAGATTGAGGATGAAGAACTTAGTTGATGATGGCCATACATTTCAGTTTAATGTGACACAACTTTATAAACCCACAGAAGAGAAAGAAAAATATAAAATTAGAAAACCGCATCACTTGCATTTTCACAATTTCAAATAATTGATTAGGTACAATCCATATACACATGTGGTTGACTACCTAGTTCTTGTAGACCCAATGGAAGTTCCTAGGAGGGAAGAATTTGATAAATCAAAATGTTTTGAATACAAATATTATGTGATTGGAGGAAATCATTA
>ML780484.1:1003731-1022112 GCA_009831015.1 Picea engelmannii
TCGCCTAGTTCAATCTGAACCTAAATTTAAAACACCTCTAAGATAAAATTTTGACTAACCTTAAGAGAGGACCCTCTAAAAATAAACTAAAGAACGTAAACTAAAACCCTCCTAAGTGTTAGTTAAGTCTTTGTAAAATTTAAGGGGGTAAAGTAATGAGGGATAAATTAATTGAAACCCAAGGTTTTTAAATTTATAGAAGAAATAAAATTATTAAAGTATGGGAGTATAAAAATTTAGGATTTAAAATATATATATATATTGAAAGGACTATTAAGCGCATTCATCATTTGGGGGTTTAACAAAAAAAAATAATAATAATAAATAATGGAAAGAGAGAAATAAAAGAAAGAATAGAAATAAGGAAACTTGGAATAAAGGGAACTTAATAATGGAAAGTAGGAGACATAGGGTGAAAAGCAGAAAGGAATCGGCATTTAAGGAGTTACTAAATTTCAGAAACTTCATTTTTGGAAAGTGATTAAAAGCTTGAGAGGGGATCTAGGAACCCTAGGAGTAATTTAAGGAGCGATTTTTGGGGGAGTGGGGGAATTGAGTCTTTTAATTATTAAAAAGAAATTACTTTTTGGAGAACCATAGGGATGAGCGACACTTGGACGGCGGAGAATGTTTAGAGGTTTGTCATTAAAAAATTAATTTTATAATAATTTAGGAAAGTAGGTGGGTCTCATTTTTCTATAAAAGAAGGGGAAAAGAAGGAGGAGGGGAGGAACGGTTAGCGTAACGTTACGCTACCGAATTGTGGCTTGACGGATTTCTTGTGAGGAGTTGGGTTTATCTCAGCTATGTTGGAGTGGTAGCTCAGCCATGGAGGCGAGCTGAGAAGCTAGTCTTATCTCTGGTTCTTGTGTGGCCCCTTTGCGGCTCGGGGGGCTAAGGGGGAAGCAGAGTACCCCTAGCGTTTGGCTGGGAGGTACCGGTGAGCTTTCTGTGGTCGGCGAGCGGGAGCGGCACGGAGCACGGGATGCATCACTAAACGCGCGGACGTCATCGAGGCAGGAAATAAGGCTACGGTATGTCATTTTATTTGTAGAGTAGATTGCGTCAACTTATGCTCAGGATCTGAATTTGATTGCTTCTAGTCATGAGGAACGGAAGTTAGGAAAGGGTTATTTTTATGCTATTGTATCATGCTGGAAGAATAAATGTAGCCGGTGATTATGCTCGAATATGAAAATACTCACTGTAATTTATGCCTAACAGGATTGAGAATGGTTGACGTTTTACATTCAGTAGTTTATGTCTGATTTAATATTATACCTGACTTGGTTAAGGTAAATTATGTCAATTCATGTCTGATCCCAGTGATGGCGATTTCATGTATGAACTTCTTTGTTGAAGCACGTTGAGAATCTATTCGATGATTTCCCTCGCCTTGAGATTTGAAGCGCGCTGAAAATCTAATTAACACTTGTTAATGACTATAGGAACAGTTCCCTTTTTTTGTGTTGTTAGCCGTTTGGCCAAGAATTTCTAGATTTGCAGACCTTCGGATATCTCACTTTTAAATTTTCTTCATGAATGGCTTCCACTTGAAGACAGGTATAGTTGCGTATTTTAGGGGTTTTCTTTCCACTCGATAACCAGTACTGTAGCACATTTTGGTATCCATCCATGTTTTAAGCCTTTCGATTTTTGACTACAAGAGATCTTATTGGGGGTTTTTACGCAGTCGTTGGCAGCCTACTTTTCTGTCTTTCCCTTCTTTCCATACAATTTTGTCAGCTACTACATTGTTCTTGTTAATGATCATTAGGTTACCCACAGGCGCGACTCGTAGAGTATGCTAAAATAGGGCCTGTTACCTTCTAGTTTGTTGATTTAGAAATGCCTTTAATGGCGATAACCGTGACCTTTCCCTCTGAACCTAGGTCTCTGTCAAGCGCACCCTGTGCGTCCTCTGGCCAGGCAGAAATCTCCTTACCAGTGCGCTCTGCTTCCTGGACGGATAATCGAGTACCCTGTGCGCATCTCTGGATGGGCGAATCTCCTTTACACCGGTGCATTGGCTGCTGGGCCATAGTTTAATCTTACATGTGTTCGCAGCGAAATAAATATTGATGTAATTCTTCTGCCTTACGCTTGAACCAACCAATTGCAGGAACGGTTTTCCATTTTTATCGTTTCAAAAGAAAGGAATACTAGCGATTATACAGAAATGGAGTTTTACCGTAAATTATGATTTAAATACCCTAACCATCAATTAATTTGTTCCTACTGAATAAGAGGTATTGTTCCTGGTCTAGTATAATGGAGGATGTATTTAATTATGTTTAAACCGAGTGAACACGTGGTTCCAGGAGAATGTTTAATAAACTTGGGATTACTGTTTATGCCAAGTGTGGTATCCCCCTTGTATGTGTAACTGTAAACTGTGGGCTCCAGCACCCTTATCCTGGATGCGCTCCTGTTGTTGTGCTTCCAGTCAACTTATGATAGAAACTTTAAAAATATATATATAAATAAAAGGCCCAACCAGGAGGCGCAGCGTTTGCTGGTGAGACCCACTGGAAGTTTCTATTTTGCCATGTGTTTTTCTATTCTTAATGACGGTCTGAGCACCTCATACAAGCCTACCTGAGTCCAACTATCGTTGGGCGCACCCCTCGGTGAGAACCATCATGATATTTAAGTTTACTTTTTGTCATCTAACTGCCATGTATTAAATGGAATTACTGT
Source organism: Picea engelmannii (assembly GCA_009831015.1). Lineage (NCBI taxonomy): Eukaryota > Viridiplantae > Streptophyta > Pinopsida > Pinales > Pinaceae > Picea > Picea engelmannii. Next base: position 1,006,432 of record ML780484.1, read on the forward strand.
TATCTAGTTGTTCATTAATTGATAATTACTTAATTGTTATAACCTGCCATGTTGAATCAATTGGTAACTTGCATATACATGCAATATGGTAACATTACTACCGTTGGGTCGTTTAATTTCCATCACGATATGGTAGTAACTTTGTGGGTTTTAATATCACGATAATATGGAATATGATGTAATCTTTATATTGACTTCTTTAATATTAATTATTATTTTTATTTATTGTCATTATAGTATTGACAGTTTCCATCCCAATTATTGCCCCTTAGTTATTGTCATTTAACAAATTACTATTTATAGGTTGACTTTCTTAATTATGATGTATAATTGTTATTTCAATTGAGGTCACCTATATTATGATGAAATCCATATATTGACTTCTTCAAATTGATTTTATCCTTACTTATCATCATAATATTGGCAGTTGTCATTCCAAGCATTGCCCTTTTAATTATGGCCATTTGACATTATATTATTTATAAGTTGCCATTCTTAAATTGATGTATATTGTTATTCAAGTTAATGTCACATGTAGTTATGAGGTAATTTCCATATATTGACCTCTTTAATTGATGATTATCTTAACTTATTGTCAATGGTAATATGGATAGTTCGTCATTGTCATTTTAAATGTCCTTATATTATAAGAATGCTTTTTAAAAATCATGGTGTACCTTGTATTTCAATGGATGATTCCTACACTCATTATGCTATTCCCATATAGTGACATCTTCAATTAATTGCTATATTTAATCGTGGTATTTTAAATATTGATAGTTGGTCATATCCAATAATTCCTTTGTTAAATTTCGTCCTTAAATTGATTATTATATATTGCCATTTTAATTTATGACGTATGTTATTATTTTTCAATTGATATTACCTATAAATATGAGGTCATTTTAGTGCATTCATATCGGACCTTAGTGAATGATTTTATCTTGTAAGGTCATTATGAAATTAGTAGTTGTAGCATATAAGAGGTATGATAACTGTAAAATCATGGTCTGGATTGTGACACAAATGATAGATAGTTAATGTTTCATAACAGTGATATTGTAATTTTTAATTATTGATTAATAACCATGCGTGGTGCAATAACCTAGAATTACGTACCTTAATTTACCCCCAGTCAGTATATTAGGGTGGTTGTTCTTTTAGATAAATGTCGAACTTGGGTGTTCGTTGTCAGAGTCCTTGTCACGCACCTTCCGTAAGGGGCGCAATTGTTCTTCTTATTTATGTTGTACTTGATTGTGGTCAGTTGGTTGCTTGGTCTGTTGTGTCGGGTGGGATGTACACACCTCCATGCTCCTCAGAACAGTCGCCAGCCTTGAGACCTTAAATGGTCAAAATCGATAGGAACCTGGGCTTGAGCGTTGATTATGTGTCTTGGAGGTCATAACCTTGCAGGGTAGGACGGGCGGGTGGTCAGTTTACTTTTGTCGCTAAATGTTTGCGTTGTGCACCTTATGCCTATGGTCGTATATTGGTTGCAGTTACTCGTCGTGTGCCTTTAGTCTTCTTGTGATGAACATCATGGTTGCGTCTTGTTGGTTTTCAAGGGGCGACGTAGAGTCAAGTGTGTTGTTACTTCTACACACGCGCACACACCTTAAAACAAAAAAAAGAAAACAAAAAAAAAAATTGCACCCGCTACAGAGTTGTTGTCGTAACGATGAGGATGTTACAGATTTATTTACTAAATTTAAATATTTGATATTGATCTTCGGTGAATGTGGTATTGAAAATTCTACACAAGATAAACAACTTATTTTAATAATCGTGGCCAAGCTAGGACCAAAATACGTTGTATATGTCTCCAGTTTCCATTATGGCATATGTATTTTTGGAACAAATTGTAAAATGCCTACGATGGCTTAGTTCATTGAGTCTCTCGCACAAGAGCAAACAAAACTCATACAGATGGGCCTCATGAAATATACCAAAGAACATGCACTCACCATGCATGATGGAAAAGGATCATCCAAACAGAACGAGAAGGAGGGATATTCCAAACCCTTTAATGATTCTTCAATTTCCAAAGACTCTTCAGATCCCAAGAAGAAGAAGAAGGGAAAGCAATGCACTTACTGCAATAAACCGAATCATGAATAATCCACATGCATGAAGAAACAAATTGATCTTATGGAATAGGCACTTCAACAAAAAAACCTTGGAAACTTCATTCCAAAGGGATTCAAGAAGCAGAAGGAAGAAGATCATGCTCCTAAGAAAGGTAATCATCATTCTCTTGTTGCAATTAATTCCTCATTTGATTCATAGATTATAGATTCGGGTGCATCCCATCATATGGCAGTGGAAGAGGAATTTTTCTCTTCTTTGATTCCATGCTCAAGACCCCCTATTCTCATGGGGGATGATACTCCAATAGAAATAGCAGAAGAAGGGAGAGTGGAACTCCATAATGGAAGTTTTGAGAATGTCTTACATGTTCCAAATCTTTCTATGAATATTCTCTCAATTTATCAGATCACTCGGAAAGGTAAAAAGGTTTAATTTACATCAGATTCAGTTTCAGTAATTGACATGCATGAAAATTCCATCATTGCAATTGGTGAGGTGGATCACAAGTCAAGGTTGTATAAATTCATTAATTTTTCTGATGATGACTCCTATTTTCTACTTACACATAAGGAGAGTACTTTTCATGCACCTCCAGTGCAACATGCATATACTCTTATGCTTCCATCAGTTTTTGACATCAGAGATGATTCCATACACTCAGATTATGTACATGTAAATAAGCAAGTAGTACATCCAGATAAGAATCCATCATTGAAGCTTTAGCAGATTCCCAAGAAGGCATAGTTCACACTTCAGGAAGCAGGTATCCTGGCAAGGAATCCATTGTATTCGAGGACAACTCGATCTCATCATGAGGAGCCTTCTCATGTAATTTTATCTTCAGAACATGTGATGCCCATGCATTGTTATATGGTTCAATCTTCTGATATGCAACTCTACAGTGAGGTTGTGGTAAATCCATTATGGAAAGAAGCTATGCAAAAGGAGTATGCCTCACTCCTAAAGAATCATACTTGGCATCTGGTTCCACTTCCACCAGAAAGAAATATTTTCATGTGCAGATGGGTCCATAGGATCAAGAGGTATAAGGCTAGACAGGTTGCCAAAGGACTTCATGAGATCCATAAATATTTCTACATCTTCGTGAAGACTTTCAGTGAGTAGAAGTTTCATACTTTGTGGGATCGTCTTTCAGTGAAGAACACAATTGCCTAGCAGCTTCCTTTTCTTATTTTGATGCATTTTATTTTGAGGGGGGGGTTTATTCCCACGTGTTTTTCCATCTTTTTTCATTTTTATTCAGTGTTCATTAGTTGCATTGTACATGAGTACCTAATATGGCCTAGTAGTCAGGACTCATTTTTTACTCCATAGTGATGTTTAGGGGGGTGTTGGATAAATTTCTATTTTTGGCACACTAATTTAGTGGGAGTTAACTGATTAGTTCTATTTTAGACTTTCTAATTTTAGATCATCACTATTATGCATGCATTCCTAAGATAGGATGGCATTGCCTATATGAGTGAATATCACTCACTCATTGAATAGATCATAATATACATTGATTCTCATTCTTCATATTCTATCTCTCTTCCTTTTCTTGATAAGCTTTGTTTGTGTATGCTTTAGCTAGGTCTCATGTGCAGGTGTCCATGAAACACAGACATCCGCAACCATATTATATTTCTGTGTTTTCCTAAAAACTCTAGTTAGCAATTTATCATGTAACCTAGAATAACCAACACTCTTCATATCATTGTTGATCAAGGAATTATGGATATGAGGAAATGAACTATATGATACAAACTTGAATATAACAAATTATTGGAGGCATATCCAACATGCATATGAATTATTCAAAAGGGAGGATAGCTAAAATTATTCAAGAAATTCCAGGGACATAATGATAAGGTAAATTTGGAATTTGTAGAGAGTTTTGATGGTGCAAGTGAAAACATTAGGGGATTACTCATTCCAGTCTCGGAGTATTCTACTGAAAAAACTACAGGACTCCCTCAAACAGGTGAATGATGGTTTAAAAATAAGAATGTCGAATCAGAGGCTTGGAAATAGTTCATGCACAGAGAAGCACCAAATACTGATTGGTAAAAAAGAGCACCTCTAGGGAGCATGATTGAGCCATGGAGAGATGTTTTTTTATTCATCCAAAAATACATTACGCGTGAAGGAAGGTACATTTTTATTTACTTATATCATATTAGACTGTTGTTTCACTTGAAAAAAGGATAGTTAGTCAATCCCCCTCATTATTTCTAGAAGAGTCTGACAAAAATGTCATTTTATGTCCAAAAGAATCTAGGAAATAATGAATGAAGACTTATCATCATGGTATGATAAATCTAATAGTGATGGATAAATTAATAATGTATAATTTAACTTGGGACAATTTTTTGATACAAAAAGGGTTTCAGGATGAACTAGTTACATGAAACAGGGAAACTAGTAAGGAAGCATATTCTTCTTCACAAATGGATGAGGATTTGACTTCAAGTAAGAAGAAAGAGATTTATTCTTCTCATATTAGAGAATCATAGACTACAAAAGGGTTATCAACAACAAGTAAGAAAAATGTTTTCTTTTTCGCTTTCTCGGTATAGCTTCAAGAGGATAATGGTTCAACAGTTCATAAAAAGAGGAGGGTTCCTTTTCCAAAACAAAAACCCAATTGTAAAGAAGAGGGTCACAAGAAGTATGAGGATGAAAAATAATATGGAAGGAATCCAAGATGTAGACTGAGCTGGTGATGATGTCCAAGAGTTAAATTTTGAAAACCCTCCCAGGAAGCCAAGGATGAATTTTTCCAAAATTGACTTGCCAAGGTACATGAAGAAGAGACAACACATCAAGATTTTGAAGAAGAAACAATGACATGTCAAGTATTTACACAAGTAGAGGAATTGGAGAATAATGAAGAACAAAAGTTAACATTTAATGCACCTTCTTCTTCTTTGTTGCAAAGTTTAAATTTGAAAAAGAAAGATAGGAATATAAAGAGATTGAAAGAACAAATTGCACAGCGAGAAGTGTTAGACATGCACATTAAAGCACAAAATTAATTATTGAAAGTTTCTAGTAACAAATTGAGAGAAGAGAGTGAAAAACTAAATTCACGTAATAGAATACTTATGAAGCAAGCAAGGAAATGATATAGACATAGTAAGATGTGTTAGCACTGAGAGTCACCCTCGAACTGCTAGAGGATAAGCCCAGTACCCATCAAAATGTAAAAGATAAGTTTGATTTTGAATAGGTGTATCATCAAGATGGAGAAAGAAAGGGAGAGGGAAACAAACTACAGATTAGTAGGCTACACCAATGGGAAATGGAGTCATAAACATCCTACTCATTGAAGGCATTAAAGCTGCTCAACAGAAAACAAGATTATATGTTGACAGATCGAAGAATGAAGAAGGAAAATATAGGATAGAATGTTCACTAAACAGATATCCTCTCAGTTTAATAAATCAACAAATAGTTGAATAAAACAATGACTGATGGGAAAAAATACAACAGATCCTCTGTTGCTTAGGGATCCATAAATCATTGGCATCCTTTGATCCACAAATATGCAATATATTCAAATAATAAGATATATAAAACAAAATAATTACAATCTGAAATCACGGCCCTAATGAGTCTCCAATAGTAGTAATGATTACAATCATAAAATGCCCTCAGGCTTACAAATAAAAACACACAAGGAAATTGTCTGCTCTCTCTAGCCTCTCTTGGCTCATGAATCCAACCTCTCTCCAAGAGCTCCCTCCTCCCTTAAATAGAAAAAACATAAAAATATCCTTAGGAAGTCGAATCCCATCTCTTTCATTGGATTGTAGGCCTCGGAGATAGGTGGAAAAAGTCAAAAGAGACAAAAATCCAACAAACTGCTAATTTTCAGGAAGTTGTTGGAAGTATTTAATGAATTATTTCCAACTCATTGCATGAGGTCTTAATGGAGCTAAAACTTAGGTGCATGTGTCCCTTGACATCTAAGTGATCCATGATAATTCATTCAAACCCTCCTTGACAACTGGAAACCTCCCAACAAGGCGAATATCCAATAAGCTATGCAAAATAAAGAATTTGTAGCACATTTTGCAACACACTGGTGTTTTAATTGTTTCTCTCAAATTATAAATTGGGTCAGGCTAAAATTTGGTCAGCAAGTCAACAGAGATATCATCTTCCTCCTAAAAACATTTCAGAGAAACCCACTTTGTCTTTTTGGTTTTATGATCAAATTTGTAACAATAGATGCTACAAGAACTTTTGTAGCGCCCTTCTATAAAACTGCTCTGTGGATTCCATAGCGCCTTTTATGTGTCTGGCTAGGTGATTCTCTAACACCTTTTCTATGTCTGGCTAGGTGATTCCATAGCGCCTTTGGTAGCACAACTATAGAATAGTCTATATAGACAATTCCATAGCATCAGGCGCTACGAAATCTCTGTGTTTTTCAGTGTTATGCAATAAATCCTCAAAAACACAAAAAGTCTTAGTAGATAGACTATGAGCCTATAAATGCCTCTAGTAGGTGAAAATATAATATTTCCCTGAACAATTCAAAATTCAAGGAAGATCACCTTCAAATTTTAGATTCTTTCAGCCACTTCATCATCATTTGCAAGGTCATCACCATTTTAACAAGCAAGGCTCTTAAACTTTTCAATGTAGAAAGACTTTAGATTTGAAATAACCATTGAAACTGTAAAGGGAAAGAGCTGATGTAGGTTATATGATCAGAGGATAACAATTTTGAGTTTAATGTACAGGTTCATAGCGCCAAACAGGGGATTTGCAGCATAATTCGTAGCAGATTCCATAGCATAAACAAAAAGGGACAAGAAAGAGATAGGTGCAATAATGGAAGTGGTGACATGAGGGTGATGGTGATGAAGACATAAACCAAAGATATGATCCAACATCAACCTTAACTTATTTGTGCTAAGACCTAAGAACACCATAAGGAGGAGATCAAAAGTAAAACTTAAACAAGACTAAGGATAAAAAACAAAAATATAAGGATGAATGACCCATAACAACTACATGTGATAACATTGGATCCATAGGGGATGGCATGCTCCCTATGAGCTGCCAAGAACAAGCAGCTTCAGTGTCTTATCCTAGGGCTATGGGCCATTATTCAAATACTAAAAGAAAACTAAAAACTGAAAAGCTTGCACACGAGCTTAATTATATACAATACCCTACTCTAATTGACTTATACAATGCTCAGGTGAAAACAAACTTCCACCATAGCCACCCAAACTGTTTGGTAACATAATTCTTCTCTTCACTGCAAATGATCCATAAAAGGTAAGGGAAGTATGACAGTAGAATGAAAACATGTTTTGGAACACTGAAAATACCTCCAAATGGTGATAAGATGATTAAATTTGCAGGCTCCAATGCTTTTGGAAAGTTCAACTCCATATATAACCCCACGGGGTCATAAAATTTATAATAAGGCATGCTAAACTGGTAAAAAGTTACCTCCTTTATTTCATCATTGCTCACATGTTGTTTGATGTTCTCAGCATGTACAGGTGGATAAAGGATCAATGTAGGCTTGTTAATCCAAGGTGTTATATGCTCATTTATAAGTGTTGAACATGAGATAAGCTGCAAATTTATCTCTTCCTTTTATCCTCCATGTCTCTCCCAAGGATCAGATTCATAATTATCATATACAGGAACCATGCTACGAGGTTCCAAAGAAGCTATCAAAAAATCCTGCTCTTCATCATCTTCGTTGGGATATTCATCAAAAATTGGTTGTTCTTGGTCAGTATTTGAAACAACTTATTCATCATAAGTAGAGCTACTAAAGGCATTTGTTTCAAGAACAGAAATATCCTCTGCATTTTCTTCATAAGAGAAGCAAACAAAATCTGCCTTCAATTCTGAAAAGATAGGAAAACATATAGAGGAATCTTCCCTAGTTTTTTTAACTAACTATCATTTATCTTAGCTTCATAGTCAAGATAAATATATACTATATTTTTATGATAAAAACTATCATTTGAATCTACATCCAATACAGAAGAATAATAAGAAGAAAGTGTTGATCCTTCATTGATTTCCTTGACTAGGTTATTTTTTTTAACTTCACAGTCAGGAGAGAAACTTAAGGCATCTTGAACACTTTTCTCATATTCCTCACAACAATCATGAAAAGGAAACTCAGAGGATTAATACCTTTTACAATGCAAATTGAAAGCAGTATGGAATTATCTGAGTGAAGAAATGCTAGAAGGTTCAAGAGACTAATACCAAATACGAGCATATCCTTGAAGAGAGTACATAAACAACTTCATACGTATGTCTTCATGTTGGATGTCAAGTTGTTGCATCAAGGCATGAAATTCTAGAACATGCTCAACAAGGTTGTCATTCTCACCTTCATAAAATCTTTGCAGCAGATCTTGTCATTCATCAATTTGAGGCAAAGGATGTGGATAACCAGCTATGGCTGAGAAACTGAGTGGGGAAAACCTCTTGGCCAGGATAGTGTCCATAGCCATTTAATTTGTCTCATTCCAGTGGAGTCACTGAAAGATTCTGAACAATGGAGTCGCCATGGTGAATGTGCAGTCTTGAAGGTGTCCAAATTCAATCACCATCTAAAGCTGGAGTTGTGCAATTTTGTTCTTCCTAGGGAGCTTTTAAATCTGCTCAAATCTGTGCCTGGCAACAGCGCCAAAAATGTTAGCACTAAGAGTCACCCTCGGACTGCTAGAGGATAAGCCCAGTACCCATCAAAATGTAAAATATAAGTTTGGTTTTGAATAGGTGGATCAGCAAGATGGAGAAATAAAGGGAGAGGCCAACAAATTGTAGATCAGTAGGCTACACCAATGGGCAATGGAGTCATAAACATCCTACTCATTGAAGGCATTAAAGATGCTCAACAGACAACAATATTATATGTTGATAGATGGAAGAATGAATAAGGAAAACATACGATAGAATGTTCACTAAATAGAGATCCTCTCAGTTTAATAAATCAACAAATACTTGAATAAAACAATGACTGGTGGGAAAAAATACAACAAATCCTCTATTTCTTAGGGATCCATAAATCATTGGAAACCTTTGATCCTCAAATCTGAAATATATTCAAATAATAAGATATATAAAACAAAATAATCACAATCTGAAATCACAGCTTTCATGAGTCTCCAATAGCAGTAATGATTACAATCATAAAATGCCCTTAGGCTTACAAATGAACACACACAGGGAAACTGCCTACTCCTACTCTGTCTAGCCTCTTTTGGCTCATGAATCCAACCTCTCTCCAAGAGCTCCCTCCTCCCTTAAATATAAAAAGAATCAAAATATCCTTAGGAGGTTGAATCCCATCTCTTTCATAGGATTCTAGGCCTTGGAGATAGGTGGCAACAGTCAAAAGAGACAAAAATCCAACAAACTGCTAATTTTCATAAAGTTGTTGGAAGTCTTTAATGAATTGTTTCCAACTCACTACATGAGGTCTTAATGGAGATAAAACTTAGGTGCATGTGTCCCTTGACATCTAACTGATACATGAGAATTCATTTGAACCCTCCTTGACAGGTGGCAACCTCCCAACAAGGAAAATATCCAATCAACTATGCAACACAGAGAATTTGCAGCACATTCCACAGTGCACTAGTGTTTTAATTGTTCCTCTCAAATTATAAACCGGGTCAGGCTGAAATTTGGTGAGAAAGCCAACAAGGATATCATCTTCCTCCACAAAACATTTCAGATAAACCCACTTTTTTTTTTGGTTTTATGATCAAATTTGTAATAGTATCTGCTACAGGAAATTTCATAATGCCCTTCTATAAAACTGCTCTACAGATTCTGTAGCGCCTTTTCGGTGTCTGGCTAGGCGATTTCGTATCGAATTTTATGTGCCTGGATAGGTGATTCTGTAGTACCTTTTGTAGCGCAACTATAGAACAGTCTCTGTATATGATTCTGTAGTGCCAGGTGCTACAAAATCTCTGTGTTTTTCAGTGTTATGCAATGAATCCTCAAAAACACAAAAAGTCTATTAGATGGACTATGAGACTGTAAATGCCTCCATTAGGTGAAAATATAATATTTCCCTGAACACTTCAAAATGCAAGGATGATCACCTTCAAATTTTATATTCTTTCAGCCACTTCATCGTCATTTGCAAGGTCATCACCATTTTAACAAGAAAGGCTCTTAAACTTTTCAATGTAGATAGACTTTAGATTTGAAATAACCATTGAAATTGTAAAGGGGAAGAGATGATGTAGGTTATATGATCAGAGGATAACAATGTTGAGTTTAATGTACAAGTTCGTAGTGCCAAACAGGGGATTTGCAACATAATTTGTAGCAGATTTTGTAGCATAAACAACAAGGGCCAAGAAAGAGATAGGTGCAATAATGGAAGTGGTTACATGAGGGTGATGGTGATGAAGACATAAACCAAAGATATGAGCCAACATCAACCTTAACTTATTTGTGCTAATACCTAAGAACACCATAAGGAGGATATCAAAAGCAAAACTTAAACAAGACTAAGGATAAAAAACAAAAATATAAGGATGAATGACCCATAACAACTACATGTGATAACAAGATGGTTAAATTCCAAAATAGGAGACTTAAGATAAAAATATACAACATGTAGAATAGACAACATAGTAATGCAACAAAATCAAACAAGGACATTTTAATAAATGTTGTATAAAGAGAAATGTCTATTGGTAATATAGATCATGAGCATTCAAATTCATATTTTGATAGTACTAAACCAACATAAAAAATCATAAATGAGATTTTAGATGACATTGTCACCAACACAATAGCTTTTTCCTATGCACATGTTACTATATAGTAGTGGGAAGAAAAGGATGAGATGTATGACTTGGGAATGATATACAAAAATAAATACATACTTGAAATATATAAAATGTAGGAAAGATGGCCAAATCATCAACCGAGTGAGAGAAATGAGTCAAAAACCAAGTTGCAGATTAAATAATATGAGGTACACAGAACATGTGGACTTTCTCTGTAGGATATGTATTGCAGACCTCATGCAAGGATTTACTCAATATTTTTACATGAGCAATGGGTGAAATTGAGAATTTTTAGACTAGCCTCAGGGAAACAACATGAAATACAAGATGTTTCCAACTTTTCCCATATGTATGAAGATTCCTCAGAGCATGAAATAAATTTGTTGTGTGAGTTATATTTGTTTAACTTATTTTTACAAGACCAAACATGGTGGAATCCAAATGATAGTGTTGGATATGTATAGGTTAGAGAGTTAACCTCATATATATTAAATCAAATTAAATGGAAAGAGGATTGGGATTGTTTGCAAAAATAGAGATGAATTCAAGCCTATTTGTGAGAGGTGAGTATGCAATTCCATCATTTATAATTGAAGATCACCAACACTTTCTAGAAAACACTGAGAAAATAAAGGAAATTAGAAAGAGTCACAGGACAACCATTTCAAATTTTGAGGAGATCAGAGGTACTCATAGCATTAATGCTTTGTTAGCATCTCACGAAATATGGCACTTGTTACCACCTATTTTGTAGAAGTTAGACCCCATAGATGATCCAATGTTCAACATAGATTTAAAAAGAATATATATATATATATATATATATATATATATATATATATATATATATATATATATATGGATTCTGGGTTGGGTTACAATTCCATTTTCCTCTGCTATGGTGCACTTCAAAAGTTTATAGACCTGTTCAAAATTGTAATGAATTCAGAGAGAAAAATACTTAGATTGAAATTGATAAATGACTTGGATATCGTGAAGAGACAGACTTAGGGCATGAGGTCTACAACTAGAGTCATTTTCTTATTGAACATCATGAAGATTTTGAATAGATTTCACAAGGTATGTGTAACATCATTAGCGTGGGAAAGATGTTGATCTTCCTTTTTGACACTATTTCGATTGCTAACTAGTTCTCTTCCCTACCTTAGCCTTCAATAGTTTTTACCAAAATAACTTTCTTTTTTCACTTTTCCCGTATATCAAACAAGGTATATATAATAAGGAGAATTATGCTTAAAAGGTTGTCTTTTTTAGTGTTTTCCTACTTATTTTATAGTCTAAGTAACATTACGAGATTATTTGCAAATCACTGAATGTTGCTTGTTACAAGATGCTTCAGAACCCGTAATAGTCGATGAAACTCCTAGTATCACACTGCACAAATAGAATCTGATGATTAGAAAATGTTTCAGATGCCAAGGGTATGCTTCAACATCAACTCAATATCATGCAATTCAAATGATGATGTCAGCATGAAGATTTAAAATCAAAATTCAACGCAAAAATTGACACGTATCCTGGAAATGGACAACAACAAATTGGCAAGATTCCAGCAGCACAAGATCCATATCTTGAGTGATGTCAAGCGATTTCATGCAATATCATGTCATGAAATCATTTCTATAAAGCATGAATATAGAAAGTGTATTCTAGGGACACAAAAAATATACTAGTAGTTTCATAACCGAGGATATCACACGGTCCATTTGACATTTGTTCATAAATCGACACATTCTGGAAGCCTAGATCATGGGTGATCAACTGATTCTTAGAAACTTCATCTATTATAAATCGACACATGTTTTGAAGATTTCGATCTGATTCTTAGAAACTTCATTTATTATAAATATGTTAAAAGTTAGCGAAGAAAGAAGATTGTTATGCAAGTGTGGATTGTAATTTGTTGTCCAGAACAATTTCCAGTGTTAATAGAAGATGTTTTGATTCAGATCCTAGTGTTCCATTAATTTTTCAAGCCTACAATCAATCCCTTGTTTTTTATACTATTGTTTAGTTCATTAGATTTCCTTATATTTTATATTATTTCCATGATTTGTGTGTTGTGAGTCATCTTTATTTCAGTGTGCAGATTTCGATTTCATTCAAGATTTACAAGATAGTCACTTACTCATTGAACTGTAATCAAACCGATCACAATAGGGTATTTTTGCAAGAAAATCTTAATCTTGTGATTATACATATAACTGTAAAGACCAACGTTTTCAACACTTATGATTTCAATAAATGATGGTTCAGAGTTGAATGTATTCTTGTAAACTAGTTTGCAAATGTTCTTTTTTTGAATTATAATTAAATTCTCTTTTTTTTGTTGAAGATTTAGCTTTGTTTGTTTACTTTAAATAGCTAGTTCAAGTGTTTGAGATAAGTTTCTTTTGCTTAATAAGATATTACAAGGGAACTAAAAGTGCATATATTTTGCATAGCACTTCACAAGTACAAAGTAATTATGGGTTGATGAATAAATGGAACAGAGTTTGACAACATGAATACACTATGGAACTAGTTGTTTCTTCCTACTCGGTTTCTTAAGGAAGAGATCATAGATGGATACTATAAATGGGGACATCCTTAATAGCTTTTAGTTGGGGAATTTAGACACACGAGTTTCTCAATTTCCTAATAATGTCAAAATTAGGTGAACTAGGTTGTTTAGCTTGATTCAATTGCTCAGGAAATGGTGGAGATACAGGTTGGGAATTTTCAATAGGAGGAGTTGACTCTACTGAGAATTTTGTAAGGGGAAATTGTTGATTAGGTTGATCCTCATTTTTTCAACATTAGGGGTGGACTTCAAATTGGTTAAAACCTTCCTAGAATGAAGATATGTAACCTGAAAATCTAACATGGATAACAAATAGGTATGGTATTCGCTTGTCTACACATTATAGTTAACTGAGATAGTAGATGAGGTGGCCTTTCCTATTATTGTTTGTTTGGTTGATTTGGTTATCAAAGGGGAAGTAAAAGGTTGTGGTTGCTAGTTTTGTGTTGTCTTGAAATAGTTTTGGTAATTCATCCATTATTGGTCTGGGTTGAGGTTGTTGTCCATAAGGTAGGAAATAAGGCCAAGGTGGCTGATGAGGAAGAGGTGTTGGCCAATTTGGATGAGTTCCCAAAAATTGATGAGGATGCCATTTTGAAGGATGAAATTGATTAATCCATGATGAATTGAGACACTAAGGGTCATATGTCATACCTAGAAATTGAGATAGAGATTTTTTGCATCTTCGTTGATTGATAAAAACAAACTTGCTCAACATTTTGATTTGCACCTTGGTAAACCAATTTGATCCCCTGTAACTAGGGTTGTTGCTTGTATTATGATATTTTTCACAAATGTTGTAGATTGATACAAAATTCAATGGGAATCCATCCCTAATGTGTTTCTTTGTGCATTTCAAGAAAAAAAATTATAATATCATATCCATCTCTTCTTACTTTTTTTTAGCTTGAAGGGTGTCAAGTTGCATAGTGAGTGAATTAAGAAAATCCTTTTTCATGTCTTCCAACATAGTTCCAATTTCATCCTTAGAAACTCATGTTGAGGTTTTGAATGAAGGTGGTGGCATTGCTTGAGAATCTTTCATTTTTATCCCAACAAATTTGGAGTAATTATTGAAGAGATCCTTAATATATTCATAGGAAAATCGATAAATATCCCCAGTAGTATTCAAGTTCAAAGGTTCCAATCATTCTTCCCTCACACCTCATAATATAAAAAACTTCAAGGAATCTATCTTAAGCTCATAATTGGCAGAGAACTTATAGGTAAACTAGAATCATTCTAGATAATCCCCTAGCAACTTCTCTTCTTGTTGGGTTATCCCAAATATTTCATCCCTTGTTCCTATAGCATTGTATTAATCATGATATTTAATAATTAAATTATCTTTCATTTTATCCCAAGTAGAGATAATTCCTCCTTCCAAATCCACAAACCTTCCTAATGCAACATCTTTCAATGTAGTGGGAAACAACCACAACTTTTGAGCATCTGTCTTGTATTCATAAGTTTGACAAAAAACCTTGAATTCGAACATAAAGGTATCTAGATCCTTACTTGGGAGTCCATAAAAATGTGGTAGAATTGGGGGATTTACATTTTTCATCTTGGCCTCCTTATCAATGTTGGATTACTGAGAGGGGGGGTGAATCAGTAATAGAGCAATCTAATCGTTTTTAACCATATAATCCAAGTGAAATATCAATGTAACATTATCATCCAATAACTACAGAGTAAATAAGCAATGAACAAATGAACAGTCATACACATACACAGTAAACCAGTGTTTTACGTGGAAACCCAAAGAGGGAGAAAACCATGGAATGTTTTTTCTTATATGTCTTGAATAATTGCATTCATTAGAAGCACCAAATTCCTTTGTTTTCCAGCTGCAACTGGAAGGAGGCTCCAACCCCCTAGTTTCTCAGGCTACAACCTGAGGGAAGCTCCAACTCCCCAATTCTCTGGCTACAACCAGAAGGAGACTACAACCCCCTATGTTCTCCGGCTACAACCAGAAGGTGGATACAACCACATGTCCTTGCCCCTGTCCAGCCGCCCTAACGTAGAAGTAGAATGATGAAACCATTGCCACACTATCACTGTGAGATGTACCATTATACAACTGTATCAACATGTACCACTGACCTGCATCCAACCTGTACAACTTCCCTGTAATAAATCTATACCCGAACTGAACATGTATCAACAAAAATACAACAGGTACATGACTTG